>VMDO01015650.1:0-50471 GCA_007922755.1 Pedetes capensis
TTCCCCCCTCCCCCCTTCCTATCTAAGTTTCCCATCCAAGTCTTCTCTATCTTTTACTATATAGTATTTTTCTATATGTCCTTGGGTTCCATTTCTGTTTAAGATAGAAACTTTTCCTGTAGTGGTCTTTGTTTCTATCTTGTTAGAACAATTACATGCGATTTTTAGTCCATTTGTATTGATCTCATTCTTATCTTCCCTCCCCCCTTGTTCTGACTTTTGATGCTGAGTTTTTCCATCATTTGTTTACACAAATATAGTCAATTTGGTTCCTGTATGTTCCATCTGTTGACTTCCATGTGTATAGTTTCCATTTATGTTGGTGAAAAAATATATTTGCAATGAAAATGTCACTGACCTGGCAAAATTCCATCATGTGATCTCCAACATTGTTTCTGTCACCGAGGCCATATTTTCCAACTACTTCTTTATTTGAGACTTCTTCATTTCCAACTTTTGCATTCCAGTCACTAATAATTATCAGTACTTCCTGATTGCATATTCAATCTATTTCAGATTGCAGAACCTGGTAAAAATCTTCCCTATCTTCATTTGTAGTCTTACTGGTGGGTGCATAAATTTAACTGGCCTTCCTTGTAGTTGTATGGATATTCTATTACTGACACCATTGTACTTCAGGACAGATCTTCAGATGTCTTTTTTGATGATGAATGTAAACCCATTTCTCCCTAATCTGTCATTCCCAGCATAGTAGACCATATGATTATCTGATTCAAAATGGCCCATGCCAGTCATTTTAGTTTACTGATGCCTAAAATGTCAATGTTTATGTGTTCCATTTCCATTTTGATGATTTCTAATTTTCCTAGATTCATACTAGGTACATTCCGTGTTCCAATTATTAATGGATATTTATAGTTGTTCCTTCTCATTTTGAGTTGTGTCACATCAGCAAATGGAGGTCCCTGGGCTTTACTCAATTCCCATCATTAAGGTGGACTCTACTTCAAGGAGAGAACTCTTTCCTAGTCGTCTTTTGAGTGCCTTCCAACTTGGAGGGCTCATTTTCTGGCACTATATCTGTGTTTCTCTGCTATCTATAAGGTTTTCAGTGTCTAATTGTTTTGGGAGTGGGTTTCCAGGTCCTATTCCTTAGTCTGTCTTAGCCTGGAAGCTCAGCTGAAGCCTGTCCACAATGGGTGACCCTGCTGGTATCTGTAGTACTGGTAGCATAGTTTTCAGCATCACAGCAACATGCAACCCCCCATGGTACGGCAAACTGACAGACACATGGGGATATATATATAACACCTTAATGTCAGGTCAGGAGAGGATTCCAAATTCCAAGACTAGAAAAATACTAGCCTGTAAACACACTGGAGGCAGGAACTGTCTTACACATTTTTATTACCTATATCCAGCAGAGGGACAAACAAAGTGCCTGGATCAGGCACTAAAATACAGGATAGACCCTTTACAGGTTGACCTTAAAAATTCTTGTAGTAATCTTCCTGAATTACTCATAGTAATTCAATGTTGTTGTTAGGTGCTGTCAAGTTGGGTCCAATTCATAGTGACCCTTTGCACAACAGAATGAAACACTACCTGACAATGTGCCATGCCCAGCACTATCATCAGTGCTTCTCTGCTACTCATAGGGTTTTTGATGGCTGATGTTTCTGGAGCGGGCTGCAGGGTCCTTCTATCAAAACTATAGCACCTGGTATACCCAGGCAGTCTCCTGTCCAAGTACTAATGAGGCCCAACCTTGCTTAGCTTATGAGATCTGATGAAATTAGGTGCCAGGGTGGCATGGTTGCAGACAGTAATCCAATAAAACCTAGAAAGTGAGAAGACTATGTTGGTCCAATGATACAATGAAAGGAAAAGGATAATGAACATAAGTTTGGTGACTGAAATGATGATATTACTTTCAGCAACATCCTGGGGTGAAGGAAAAAGAGAAGACAAGGAAACCATGGTAAACAAAGATTAAACACCAAGATGCACAATTAGAGGAAAGTTGAGGAAAATATTTCAGAATGTCATGTGCGTGTAAAACCAAAGAATACGGCAGGGCATGGAGGCACACACTTGTAATCCCAGGAACTCAGGAGGCAGACGCAGGAGGATTTTGAATTCGAGGCCAGAGCCAGCCTGCATAACTTAGTTAGATCCTGACTCAAAATAATATAAAAAGTAAAAACATGAGCTGGAGAGCAGCCCAGTGATAGAATACTTGCAAAGTGTGTGTGAGGCCCTGGGTTCAATCCCCTAGTACCACAAAAAAAAAAAAAAAAAAAAAAAAAAAAAAAAAAAAAAAAAAAAAAAAAAAAAAAAAAAAAAAAAAAAAAAAAAAAAAAAAAAAAAAAAAAGACAAAAGAAAAAGAGAAAAAAACCCAAAAGAGAACAGAAGCTCTTACACTAATAAATATTGTTCTATGGTAAAGAAAAATAGGAATGTTGATATCCCTGAAGGCATCCTATTATCTGAGGTACTTAAAAAGAAACGTCTCTCTACCTAATAAGTAAAACTCAAATCATGGGGATTTAGTGTGGATGGAGTATCTCCTGATGGGAAGGACTGAAGAATAGTTACTAGATTGTATAAGGAAAACAACACAGGCTTTGGAGGCAGAATGGGGTCCCAGCCATGGCTCAACAGCTTGTTGCATGTGCTTGGTCTTGAATTAGTTACCTAACTCTAGGCCTGGTGCATTTTCTGGCAGAGTAGTTCAGCAAGTATTGAATGTGTGGACCATTGAACTGAGAGAAAAAATTAGCAATGAAGCCAGTATGCATGAATGAAAAACTCAGCTCCACCTTCATTAGGTAATGTCTTCTAGCAAGTTACTTAACCTCTCCATAGCACAGTTGTCCCATCCATAAAATGGAGGTAATAGCTTCCACTGCATAGAGATTTTGAGGATTAAATAAGTTTATATTTGTAAAGCTGTTAGTGACTGCCTGGCATGCGCTACATTAATGTTTTTAAAAGTGCTTCTCTAGCTATAACCCAGGGATAATAATATTAAACTTACTGTAAAGATTAAAATGATATATGTCAGGTGGTAGAGAGAAGGTGCTTAATATATTTTATTCCTCTTTCTCCACCCCACCCCATTATCTTTGAAACTCTGATTCTTGCTGACCCTGCCTTCAAGGGATATTGTTCAACTTGGGCCAAGCAATTTGATTCCTTGATTTCCTTGATTTCAAAGAAATCCCTTGATTTCCAAGGAATACCTTGGTTTCCTTTGGCTCAACTGAGAAACGCAAGGTGAGTTTGCTGGAGGCAAATCCCCGAGAACAAGCAAATGTGAACCCTGCCCCGAATTATAGCGACTGGTATTCCCAGAGGGGAGAAAAGATGTTAAGGAGTTTCCGGCTTTTTAATACTTCAGTTTGTCCCTTCTCAATCCTTCTTCTAGGATCCCACAGAACATCAGCTGGCCAATTCATTACAAAAGCAAGTTCTTTGTGTTCAGAAGAGTAAGAAGAGGCAAGGTACTTACTCCCAAGTGACAGTAAGTCAAAGACCAGAAAACTTAATGGTAAACTATATGGGAGCCAAGACATACAGGTTTCATTAAGGTCTAGATCAGGGGTCAGCAAACTATGGCCCTGTTTTTGTAGTTTTTATTGGGATGCAGCCACACTTGAAAACTGCACCATTAGATATACAATATATTTACATATTGTCTCTGGCTACTTTTGTACTATAATGGCAGACTTGAGTAGTTATGAAAAAGACTACATGGATCTCAATAGCCAAATTATAAGCCAGATGTGGTGGCACACACCTATAATCCCTGCTACTTGGGCAGCTGAAGCAACAGGATCAAAAGTTTGAGGAGTGGCTGTGAAATTTAGGGAGATCATCTCAAAACAAAATTAAAAAGGGCTGGGGGTGGAATTCAGTGGTAGAGTGCTTGCTTAGCATACTCAAGGCCTTGGTTTCAGACCTCAGTATTGCAAAACAACATCATCAACAACAAAAGACTTATTTACTACTTGGCCCTTTACAGGAAATAACAATTGTTAACCCCTAAGTCTAGATAATTCACCTAGAATCATATTTTCAGTATCATCAGTGCAAAAATTCACCTTCACCAAATCCTCTAATCCACTGCTTCTCAGACTTTAATATGCATACAAATCATTTGAAGATCTTGTTAAAATTCAAGTTCTGATTTAGTAGACCTGTGAGAAAGCATGATATTCTGTGATTCTGACTAGTTGGTACTTGGATCAACTTGATCTCATCAAGTATTATTATCAATGATCTCCTGTCATTTCTTCCCTCATTATCTAGCTTACTTTCTCTGATTCATCAATAAAATAACTCGTATATTAACATCAACTCCCTTGCCTTTCTCTCCCTTTGTTGCTATGCCTTTGAAACACTCAACACACACCTTCTCCTTATCTATATTGATGCTGCTCTAGATTGCAGGGGAAAAATCTTTAGACCTACGTCTTGAAATTCATGGTCACCAACCTCAGACAGGCCCTAACCACTGACCATCAATCTTGCAAACTTTCTTTCTTTTCTTCTTTCTTTCTTTTTCTTCCCCGCTACTACTTGGGGATTGAACCCAAGGCCTGTACCCCTACTCCTTCCTCCTTTCCTTTTTATTTTAACACAGGGTCTTGCTAGCTTTCTGCAATCTGAAATAGATTGAACATGCAAACAGATGTATTGATAATTACTGGTGACTGTAATGCAAAAGTTGGAAACAAAGAAGGCTCAGTAGTTGGAAAATATGGCCTTGATGATAGAAATGGTACCAGAGATTGCATGATAAAATTTTGTCAGACCAATAACCTTTTCATTGCAAATACATTTGTTTTCACCAACATAAATGGCAACTATACACATAGAGGCTGCAGCGGTACCACTGTGGCATCTGATCCCATCAGATCTTGGAAGCTAAGAGGGGTTGGACCTGGTTAGTACTTGGATGGGAGACTACCAGAGAACACCAGGTGATGTAGGCTTGGGAGAAGGGCCTGGCAACCCACTCCCCCAAAACAATTATCCATTGAAAACCCTATGAATAGCAGAGAAACACTAACAATACTGTTTCACCAGTTGTACAAAGGGTTGCTATGAGTCAGACACCAACTTGATGGCACCTAACAACAACAACAACAACAACAATACACATGGAGGTTACCAGATGGAACATACAGGAACAAAGTTGACTACATTTGTGGAAACAGATGATGGAAAAGCTCAATTCAAAAATCAGAACAAAACCAGGTGCTGATTGTAGATCAGACCATCAACTGCTCATATACAGGTTCAAACTGAAATTGAAGAAAATTACAACTGTACAAGAGCCAAGGTATGACCTTGAGTATATCCCACCTGAGTTCAGAGACCACCTCAAGAACAGGTTTGATGCATAGACATGAATGATAGATCAGCTGAGTTGTGGCATGACATCCAAGACACCATTCATGAGGAAAGCAAAGGTTATTAAAAAGACAGGAAAAAAAGAAGAGACCAAATTACAGGTCAAAAGAGACTCTGAAACTTGCCCTTGAATGTCAAGCAGATAAAGTAGAAGGAAGACATGATGAAGTTAAGGAACTACACAGAAGATATCAAAGGGCAGCTTGAGAAGACAAAATCAAATATTGTAATGATATATGCAAAGATCTGGAGATAGAAAACCAAAAGGGAAGAACCTGGTCTGTTTTTCTCAAGCTTAAAGAATTGAAGAAAAACTTCAAGTCTCAAAAGGCAATAGTGAAAGCTTATACAAGGAAAATATTAAATGACACAGGAAACATCAAAAGAGGATGGAAGGAATACACAGAGTCATTATACTAAACAGAATTGGTGGATGACCAACCATTTCAAAAGGATGCATATGATTAGGAACCAATGACATTGAAGGACAAAGTGGAAGCAGGCTTGAAGGAATTGGCAAAACAAGTCTCCAGGAATTGATGGAATGCCAATAGTGATGTGTCAACAAACAGATGCAGCATTGGAGGTGCTACCTTGTTTATGTCAAGAGATTTGGAAAACAGTTACCTGGCCAAGTGACTGGAAGAGATCCATATTTGTGCCTATTCCTAAGAAAGGGGATCCAACTGAATGTGGAAATTATTGAATGATATCATTAATACCTCATGCAAGTAAAATTTTGCTAAAGATCATTCAAAAGTGACTGCAGCAGTATGTTGTTGTTGTTGTTAGTGCTGTTGAATCAGTGTAGATAAAGAACTGTTGGAAAATCAAACTGGATTCAGGAGAGGGTGTGGAACCCAGGATATAACTGCTGATGTCAGATGGATATTAGCCAAATACCAGAAAGATGTCTGTCTATGTTTTATTGACTACTCAAACAACTTTGACAGTGTGGATCATAACAAATTATGGATAACACTGTGAAGAATGGGAATACAAAGAGCACTTAATTGTACTCATGAGGAATCTGCACATGGACCAGGAGGCAATTATTCAAACAGAACAAGGAAATACTTCCTGGTTTAAAGTTTAGAAAGACGTGCATCAGGGCTGTGTCCTTTTACTGTACCTTTTTAATCTCTATGCTGGGGAAATAATCTGAGACGCTGGACTTTACAAAGACTAACACAGCATCTTGATTGGAGAAAGACTCATTAACAGCCTGCATTATGCAGATGATATAACTCTGCTTGCTCAAAGTGAAGAGGATTTGAAACATTTACTGATGAAAACCAAAGAACACAGCCTTCAGTATGGATTGCAACTCAATATCAACAAAACAAAAATCTTTGGAACTAGATCAGTATGCAACTTCACGATAAATGGAGAAAATTTTGGGGTTGTCCAAGATTTGGCTTTACTTGGTTCTATAATCAACACATGTGGAAGAAGCAGTCAAGACATCAAAAGACACATGGAACTGGGGAAAGCTGTTGCAAGAGATCTCTTTAAAGTGTTTAAAAGTAAAGATGTCACATTGAAGATGAAGGTGCGCCTGTTTCATGCCATGGTGTGTTCACTTGCATCATATGGTTGTGAGAACTGGACATTAAATAAGGGGAACAGGAGAAGAATTGATAGGTTGGAATTATGGTGCTGGAAATGAATACTGAATGTACAATGGACTGCCTAAAAAACCAAGATCTGTACTAGAGGAAGTGCAACCAGAGTACTCTTTGGAAGCAAGGATGGTTAGACTGCATCTTATATATTCTGGACATGTTGTCAGGAGGAACCAAACCCTGGAGGAGGATATCATATTTGGGAGAGTGGCAGGTCAACAACAAAAAAGGCAGACCCTCAACTAAATAGATTGACAAAGTGGGTGCAACAATGGACTTAAACATAAAAAGATTGTGTGCCTGGCACAGAATCAGGGAGTATTTCTTTGTTGTGCATAGGGTTGCTATGAGTTAGACCCAACTTGACTGTACCTAACAACAATGATATATAACCAACACGTAGGTACTATTTCCCATATTTTTCAAATCGAAATTTAGTGCCCCTACACCATAACCTCTTCTCTTTATCTAGGGCCATTACTTTTTAATCTGTCCCTCAGAGTAGAATATGACTTGTTTTCCTTACTATTTCCTTTCAGTTTGCCTCTGCTACTAACCTTCAGTGAAAGCAGAGCCAAAAGTCTCTCACTTTCATGATAATAAGGTAGATAGGGTGAGTTCTTGATTTTTTTTTTTTTTGTTTTTTTTGTATTTTTTTGAAACAGGGTCTTGCTATGTAGCCCATGCTAACCTCGAACTTGCTGTGGACCAGGCTGGCCTTGAACTCATGTCAATTCTCCTGCCTCAGCCTCCTGAGTGCTGGGATTACAGGGGTGTGTGCCACCACACCCAGTGAGATCTTAATTTTTTAAAAAATATCCTCTTCTGAAACTCAAAAAAGGAGCTTAACCTTGAGGTACTAGTCTAAGTATGCAGATGAGAGGTGTTTAAGAGTCCAGAAACTGGAGTTGTCCTCTAGTTTATCCACCAACTCTAGAATGTTGTTGTTAAATGTCATGGAGTTGGGTCTGACTCATAGTGACCCTATGTACAACAGAATAAAACACTCCCCAACACTGTGTCATGCCAAGCACTATATCAGTTTTTCTCTGGTATTCACAGGGTTTTCAATTGTAGATTGTTTTGGGATTCTATCAGGAGAGGGCTGCTAGGTCCTTCTCCCAATTTTGCAGTGCTGGGGCTCACTCAGGGCCTCAGTGAGCACAGAGCAGCATTCTTAACTGAGCTAAACTCCAGCAACAACCCTAGAATGGCCAACATTTATTGAATGCTCCATAATGTGTCAGTCACTTTTCTGCCTATCTGCTATGCTGTAAGCGAGTGGGTGCTATTATTATTGCCATTTTTAGAGACAAGGAAATGAAAGAGTGCTTAAATAACTTTGCTCCAAGTCCTGGTGTTAGGGGAAAATAGAGTGATGTAATAGAGGCAGTCTGGTTCCATGTGATGTATGTAACCACTACCTTATATTACACATCGATAACAGAAGCTTCTATCACAGTTGACCTTCCTCTGTATCTGTGGGCTCCGTATCTGTAGATTGAACTAACTGTGGATGGAAAATTAGAGGAAAAATTACATCTGTACCGAACATGTAAAGACTTTTTTCTTGTTATTCCCCAAACAACGATTTACATTTACATATATCATATTAACATCCTAAGGCACATATAGTACCAATTTTTCAAGTGAAAAAAACTAAGGCTCAGAAAGGTGCTGCCAACTGGCACTCAAGCTTGGAAACCAGGCTAGACGCTCCAAAAACTTTTCTAACCTACCAGCCACGTACACATTTGAGTCTCTGTTTCCCCATTTTTAAAATGAAGCATTTGAGGATGTCTCAGTTCTGTGGGGGAGAATGTTGGAAAGCTGTATTTCCAGAGGAGCGTGAGGTAAGGTGAGGTAACTGCAATCAAGCCATCGCCCAGCACAACGAGGTGGGGTGTTGGAGTGTGACTGCCGCCCAAGAGGGGATTTGGGACTCTGCCTGAGGACTGTGGGTGAGAACGCGCCAGAAAGGCCTTCTCTGGCGTGGCAGGCAACGAGCCAGAAGTGAAGAAGGAGGATCTCTCTGGGCTTTTATCCGAATCTCCGGACAACACCTCACCCGTCCAAATCTTGCTCCACAGGCTTCTCCAGGAAAGCAAGGGAAGGAAGAGGCGCGGTCTCCTCACCCGCGTCGCAGAGCGCCACGTCCCTCTTGGCTCAGCCTCCCGCAGGCTACTTCGCTTAGGCGAGCCACACTGCCCGCCTCCAGAATCGCTGGAGCTGTCTCGTCCTCACCCCGCCAATAGGCGCCCTCCGCGATCCCGAGCCGGACCAATCATCAGCTGCTGGGGGCGGGGGCTGTCGCCATGGCAGCCAGAAGGCGGGCGTGCGCTATCGGCCTAGGTTCAGAGCAAAGCCGTGGGCTCGGCCTGGAGAGACAGGTTTGTGCGTGGTAGGCATTCGTCAAGCAGAGCCTCGCGTGCTGAGACCCTGCAAGGTAAGGTTGCTGGCATGGACGTACCGTGGGAGGCTGGGACGTGTCCTGAAATAAGGTTGAGGTCTTCGCCTGCCCTGCTGGGGCAGTGAGCAAGGCGGGGGTCGTACAGTGGGCGGGCACAGGTGCGGAGGGGGCTCCCATCTCCAGGCTTAGGTGCAGGGTCCTCTTCTCCGCTCCACTGGCTGCAGGGTACCAACTCTTGCTTCGGGGTCGAAGAGGAAAATGGGGTCTTGGCAAAAGCGGGCAAGTGTAAGTGCAGTACCGAGACTTGGGCGGGGTCCAGCGCAGTCTTGGTCGGTCAATCAGCGAGGGAAATGCCCACTGATGAGGAGGGTGTACCCATCAATTCTGGGCTGATGCTCACCACCCCCAGCGCTGCGGAGCAAAGCTAGGCCGGTGAATCCTGCTTTTCTGCTGGTTCTGTTAAACCAGCATCCCCTGACACTTAGGGGAAAGTTCGTGCCAGTCTTAGTATCATTTTCCCTTAAGTGACAAATTAAGCGCAAGACGAGCCCTTTCGGTTTTAGGAGATGAGAAACAAGGTACTTTTTTTTTGTTGCACCTGCTAACTATTAACTCAGTAATTAAAGGTGGTTATTGTGGTTGGTGCGGGCAGCGGTTTTAGATGGTAGTTATTTTTACAGTATCAGAGAAAAAGAGGCAGAGGGAGAGAGAATGAAAATGAACATGAACCCTTATTGTGACTTATGACAGACAACTTTTTGAAATTGTATGTTCATTAAACTACATCAGATAATGTACCTTTTACACAATAGAATAATAAGTAGTGTCATCTAGTCCTTTTTCCTCTCCAAGTGCTGAGGGGTTGAATTAGGGCCTCTGACATACTAGGCAACTGCTGTACCCCTGAGCTGCACCCCTAGCCCCTTTTTAATTTTTATTTATTTTATTTTAAGACTGGGTCTTGCTAAGTTGTGCAAGCTGCTTCTGGCTTAGGGATCACAATCCTGCCTCAGCCTCCCAAATGTTGGCGTTATTGGCCTGAGTCTGATACCTGACTTGTGCCATTTTTCCTTTTCAAGATAAGAAGGACATAAATATTTGTTGAGCATTTACTATTGTTATATACCATGCTAGTTGCTTTATATTCATTCTTATTTTCATCTCATCAACAAAGCTAAGAAGTGGGCCAAAGATGTAGCTTTGTCATAGAATGTTTTACCTAGCGTGCTCAAGGCCCTAGGTTTGATATCCAGCACCAGCAAGAAAAAAAATATAGAAAAGAAAAAAGCAAGTAGCTTGTGGATAAACTGGACAGATTAGGATTCATTCTGCTGTTTACTTATTTTTCACTATGCTGTTAATAAAAGACACACACCTTTACAAAGTGCAACAGGCCTATGATCATTCCTCTCCCTAGATATACCATCTAAAAAAAGAAATACATGTGTTGTGAAAATTTGAAATACTTTATTTGCTTATTTTCTTTACAGACTATTTAGAAATAATTATGTTCACCAGTGAGCTTACACATGAGCTAACTGTCCTGTATTATACAATAGGGTTTCAAAAAAGGATTTGAAATGTATTGTCCTGTTCCTGAGATCTGTGACAGACTGGGATCAAGTTAATTTTTTTATAGTGATAAAAGAAAGATTTCAGTTAAGTATTTAACAGGAAAAGTTACCTTATATCTTGAGGTTTTATTGTTGAGGAAAATAAACTTTTAATCTGGGTTCCTCTTAATTATTGAAGAAAGGAACAATGCAGTAAAACTTGGGCACAGTAAATCAATATCTTTATTTATTCTGGTTTTTGGCTCTGTTTGTTCCCCATATCTACCCTCCCCACTGGCATACTGTATCATTTAATCTCCTTCCACATAAAAATTTAATAGTTTTCTTTTTATACTATGTTACAAATGCATATACTGTCATGTGCATTACCACAATAATGAGGCTGAATTTATGATTATATTTAATGTGTCTTTTTATGTCTTCTCTTTTTACTTTTTAATATGTAGAACCTGAGTCAGTTTTTCATGAAAACAGTAACATTGGGCTAGGAACCAAGACCTACCTCCTTGCTTAATATTGTATGAATCATCTTATCTCTGGATCTCAGTTGCCTCATCTGTAAAAGGAGGTAAAAAGTCTTTACCTGTCTAAAGGTAAGTGCTCAGATAAGAATTTCCTTCTGTGCAGATAAAACCCACCATGACCACCACCAACAACAAAATGCAGAAAGGAAAAAACCCAAAACAGACCTACTGGTGGCTTAAACATAACAATATTTATTTTCTCATTTAAAATAATTTTTTTTTTTTTTTTTTTTTTTTTTTTTTTTGCAGTACTGGGGGTTGAACCCAGGGCCTTGCGCCTGCATGCTTTGCAAGTTCTGGACCACTGAGCTGCGCCCCCAGCCCTTTTTTTTTTTTTTTTTTTTACACTTTTTGAGACAGGGGCTCACTAAGTTACGAAGACTGCCTCTGGTCTTGAGCTTGCAATCCTCCCGCCTCTGCCTTCCAAGCTGCTGGGATTACAGGCATGCGCCACCGCGCCTGGCATTTCATTTAAAATGATTCTTGAAGTAGGTAGTCTGGGATAGATATAGTGGTTTTATAAACCTATCAGAGACCTAATCTTCCTCCAGTTATTTGATCTTCTGTCCCTAAAATGTGGTCCTGGTTCTCATGGTCTAAGACAGCTGCCAGACTTCTAACCATCACAGTGAAGTTCCAGGCAGCAAGCAAAGGCAAAGAAGGATACCTTCTCTATTTTGGAGACTCCCTGAATCAAAGCTCAGGCTACAAAGAAGCAGGAAAATGCATGGCTGCTCACAATAAAATTGGGCTTTTGCTACTAAGGAGGAAGGAAAGATTTGGATATTAGCAGGGAAACAGAGGGGCTGGGGTTTAGCTCAATTGGTAGAATGCTGCTTCACACTCTCTGAGGATCTGGGTTTAATGCCCAACTCCTCAAAAATGAGAGAAGGACGTGTAATCCAGAAACAATCAGCCATTGAAAACCCTATTAGTTAGACCTGACTTTGATGGCACCTAACAACAACAGGGAAACAGAAGTCTCTTTCACAGTATGGATCTTTTCCTTTTTTATCTCTTGAGATCTGTAAGCTATTATAAACTCTCATAGAAGCCAGTAATTTGCCATAGCAGAGCTTTAAGCTTGACCATTGCCTACAGAAAGAAATAATCATCTAATAAAATGTGTTTCTGTTTTTCTTTTATCTCATGATTCATTATAGAAGCATTTTTGCCTTGTTTGGGGATTTGTTCTAGTTTTTATTTTTATTTTGATTTTGTGGTACTGGGTGTTGAACCAGGCCTCACATGCTTTGCAAGCACTTTACCACTGAGCTGCATCCCCAGCCCATTTTTTACTTCTTATTTCGAGATAAGGTCTTGCTAAGTTATGCAGGGTGCCTTTGGCCTTGAACTTGTGATCCTCCACCACCTGAGTTGCTGGGATTATAGGCATGCATCACTACACTGGAATGTTCTAGTTATTTTTTAAAAATTACCCATAAAAGTTCAATATGTGTTTATGGAAAAATTTATGGTTGTGTTAAAATGAGTTCACATTTATTGAGCTGCTTGCTGTAAGCAATACACTAAAATGATGCAAATAAGTTATCCCAAGGGTTTCATATAACTAATCATCAGAAAGTATTATCCATTTCAACATCCATTTAAGTTCAGTATGGTTATAGTGTCTGTGTTGCTGCCTGTCCTGAGGAATTCCCCTCCGAGACCTCTACTCAGGTGATGGGGGGTCCTGGTCTCCATTGCAAAAAATGAATTTTTAGGACTAGTCAGAATGAAAGAAAGTTTATTAGGTACAGGTAAGGGATCAGTGCATGCTTTGGGGAGATCCCAGGCAATCAGAGAAGTGCTTGAGAAAAGAATCATGGTACACATGTACTGGGGCTGCTTAGATGTCTTCACAATGGATATGTATAGGCTTTGTGGCTTTTGGAGTTATATTGCTCAAAAGTCAAATTTTGACTTCCTAGTATTTTAATTGACAAAAATATCCATAGTTTTTTTCTTCTTTCCCAATCTGGGGCTATTTTTTTTTTTTTTTAAATAGAGCATTCACTACCATCTTTATTTGAAGTTTTTGTAATTAAAATGTGTTCTTATATAAATAGTTTGAACTTTAAAATTTTGTGTTTTGTCTTTTAATTTTGCCTGAAAAACATTTCCTTGATTTTCTATAGTGATTTATATTAAGCATCATTTTTGGTAATTTATAATTTATTTTTATCCATTTCCTAGAATTTTTTGTTGTATTAAACCTCTTGAGATTGAACATATTACTAATGCAAAATTGAGAATGCATGTATATTATTTAAAAACATCTTTTCAGGACTTCACTATAGTTATTCCTTTATTTCAGATGAAGTGGAGGACCATCCTGCTACAATATTGTTTTCTCTTATTTACATGTCTACTTACTGCTCTTGAAGCTGTGCCTATAGACATAGACAAGACAAAAGTACAAAATACCCAACCTGTGGAAAGTGCAAAGATAGAACCACCAGTAAGTGAACTGGGCAGACCTATAACTAAATGAAATGAATTATAATTATATCTAAATGAAGTGAAATTATAACTAACTGAAGGAAAATGGAAGAATCATAATTAAAATATTGCTAATAAAATTGGAGATTTAGGAACTATCTCTGAAATAGTGAAAAGAGTATTGGACAAGCATGTGGTGTTTAACATTAGCTAATGTTCATTTAATGTAATTAGTATATGGAAGTAATAATCATAATACATATCTAGTGTAGAGTTAATCATCCAAGAAAGCACTGCATTATTTTCAAAGGAGGGACAGATAACAATGGGAGAAAACAATATTTTTGGTCAGATCTTTATTTTTTTAGACCATTATAGGAAATTAGGCTTTATGTTACAATAAAACAAGATATTGGTCCTGATACAAAATTCTTTATTAAGAAATATATATTTTTCACCTGACTGTTGAAACTGTTGAAATAGATATGTCTTCACATCATTTTGCTAGAAATTGTTTTTCAAGATTCAGATCTTTAGAGTCAGACAATTAAAAATTTCTAGAACTATTAGTATTTGTTTTCTTAATTTGAAGGATACTGGACTTTATTATGATGAATATCTGAAGCAGGTGATCGATGTCCTGGAAACAGATCAACATTTCAGAGAAAAGCTTCAGAAAGCAGACATAGAGGAAATAAAGGTAAATGTAACTAAATAATTATTTAACAGACCTTTGATCATGCCAGATGCTGAGCTAAATACAGGGGATACAAAGATGAGACTTGTTCCTAGCCTTAAGGGAAAAATCATACCCAGAAATAAATTGTTCTTATTGTTCTTATTGTTGTTGTTGTTTAGGGGCCTTTGAGTTGGGTCTGACCCATTGCAACCCTCATAGGGTTTTCAATGACTGATTGTTTCAGGATTGTTTTGAGAGTGAACTGCCACATCCTTCTCCTATTTCTGTGGTGCTGAGGATTGAACCCAGGTCCTCAGAAGGTGCAGAGCAGCACTCTACCAACTGAGCTCAACCGCAGCCCAGAAATAGATTATCTGGATGGATATATGTTGAGTTATGATATATAATAAATATATAGAGGACAGATGCATAATCCAGTATGAAGCAATAGGGAAAGGTAGGAAGTCATTCTTCCTAGCAGAGATTATGCCAGAGCTCAAAGATATAACCATGAAAAGGAGAGGAGCTGGATGGCATCCTAGGCAAAGATGCAAGGGCACCTCAAGAGTGGGAAATGGAGGTCATGAATGACTGAAAGATGAGATTTGAAAGAGTCACGGGCCAGCTTGCACAGGATCTTGTACATCATATGAAGGGCCTTGGATCACCATCTGAGGATAGCAGGAGGCTATTCAAAGGTGTAGAATAAAGCCCAGTGCAGTGGTACATGTCTGTGATTGCAGAGACTCTGGAGGTGGAGGCAAGAGGATCACAAGTTTGAGGCCAGAGGCAGCCTGCATAACTTAGTGAGACGCTGTCTCACTATTTTTTATTAAAAAATAAAAAATGGACTGGAGGCGCAGGCCAGTGGTACAGCACTTGTGAAATATGCACAAGACCCTGGTTTCAAAACCCAAGTACTGCTTAATACATAAATGAATGAATGAATAAATAAATAAATAAATAAATAAATAAGACAAAAAATAAGCTGGGGATGCAACTCAGAAGAAGAGCACTTTGCCTAGCATGTGTGAGTCCCTGGGTTCAACCCCCAAGTACTAAAAAAATAAATAAATAAAAATAAAAAAAGAAAGAGAAGAAAAGGGAGCTATTAAGATTTGGCATGAAAGGATGCTTTTGAAGCTTTTCATGGTATGGAAATGAATCAGTTTCATCGAGTCTATCTTAGACATCTTGTTGTGAGGTGCTGTCACCATGGGTCCAACTCATATTGACACTATGCACCATAGAAGGAAACACTACCCTACCCGACACTGTGCCATACCCGGGAATATTGCCAGTGCTTCTCTGCTATTCATAGGGTTTTCAGTGAATGGCTGATTGTTTTGGGAGTGGGCTGCCAGGTCCTTCTCCCAAGCCTACAGCACCCAGTATTCCCAGATGGTCTCCTATTCAAATATAACCAGGCCTGACCCTGCTTAGCTTCTGAGATCTGACAGGATTAAATGCCAGGGTGGTACAGGTATAGGTCATCTTAAATTTGTTGTTTGTTGTTGTTGTTAGGTGTTGTCAAGTCGGGTCCAACTCATTGTGACTGTATGTATAACAGATGAAACATTCCTCGACACCGTGCGATACTCAGCACTATGTCAGTGCTTCTCTGCCATTCATAGGGTTTTTAATGGCTGATTGGTTTTTTCAGGAGTGGGCTGCCAGTCCTTCTCCCAAGCCTGCAGCACTTGATGTTCCCAGGTGGTTTCCCACCCAAGTACTAACCAGGCCTGGCCCTACTTAGCTTCCAAGATCTGATGAGATCAGATACCAGGCAGCAATGGCTTCATGTAATCTTAGATTTAGTGAGTAAAAAGAATTCCAATAAAATTTTCAGTTATGCTTCTAAAGATAGTTTTGTTTGCTTATGCTTCTTTTTATTTGTTTTTATCACTTTTCTAAAAATTTATCTTGCCTGTTTCTAGAATCAGAATTAGAGCATGGTTTGAAGGAATCATTTTGGGTCAAAAATTAGTCTCTGTCCCTAATGTGGTCTGTTTTGTGAGACTGATTTAATTCAGATTGTACTATTTATTAAAGATTATGTATGTTTTTTTTTTTCCAGTATTGAGAGGTTGAACCCAGGGTCTCTTGCATACTTTGCAAGTGCTCTGCCACCAAGCTGCACCTGTTTCTTTTTTACTTTTTATCTTGAAGCAGAGTCTTCCTAAATTATGCAGCCTGCCTCTGGCCTTGAACTTGTGATTGTCCTGCCTCCAGCTCCTGAGTCGCTGAGATTACAGGCATGTGCCACTGTGCTTGGCTTATGTATGGCCTTTAGTTCACAGCTTTTCTCTTAGAAGCCACAGTTATGCTGGTAATTCATCTAAAATTTCTTACTCTTCCTTTGAAGCATTAATTTGATCTGTGGTCCTAATTTCCTAGGGTGAATAATATTTAATGTAGCATTTTCAATGTTTCCTAACCATAAATTAGAATTAAGCACATTGGGGTAACATAGAAAATGTGCATCTTGGAAGATACTATATAGAGATACTTAGGAAAAAAAGACAAACTTTTTGGTTTGGTGCAGGGACTAGTTTTATAACTGCCTCTCTTTCCTAGTCAATTCCTATTTCCTATGAAGGGAAAAAAGAAACAATGAAGTTAAGCAATTATGCAATGAAAAAGAAATTAGTAAAAATGTACAAGAAGACCCAAACCAACAGGATAATCACAAGCAGCCAAACAAAAACTCTTATCTTAGTAAAAACTGGGGAAAAAAGTTAAAATTTGTTTTTTATTTTTAGCCAAACATTTTGAAAGGGGAATCATATTGCATCTCTTCACTTCCCATACATCCCCTAACTGAAAAGATGGTGGCTTTGCCTTCATTGCTCCACTCTCATGGAGCATGTTAGTGACTTCTTCATTTTCAAATGGAGTGAATACCTTAACACTTTAATAATTGATCTTTCTTGGCTTTTATTTTATCTCAGTAGTCCTCACAATTCAGACCTTGTTAAAACACAGTTTTCTGTATTCCTTTGCCCCTCAAGTTTCTGATGCAGTTTGTATGGGCCTGGTATTTCTAAAATTCTCATGTGAGATGTCAGGCTGGTACTCTGTAGGGACCACCCTATGACAGCCAGTGTTTCATCTGATAATAGTGACTGCTCTCCCCTTAAAATAGACTATTCTTTTTGCTTTTGTACTAGTATATTCTCATGCCTCTCCTACCAATCACTTGTCTATGGATAAAGTAATCAAAGGATATAATCTTAAAAAGTTGGATTTTGAAAATCTATTTATATATGGGATGATGAATACTTAAAGAATCCAAGTTATTCTTTAAAAAACCTTGTTAAAATATAATTCATATACCCTAAATTTACCCTCTTAAAGATAGAGTTTAATAGTTTTTAGTATATCCACAGAGTCATCACTTTCATCTAATGTTAGAACATTTTCATTGCCTGCAATAGAACCCCTGTACCTATTAAGCAGTCATGTCCAGCCACAACTAATGTACTTTCTGTCACTATGAATTTCCCTGTTCTGGACACTTCATAAAAATGGAATCATATGCCGGGCATGGTGGCGCACTCCTGTAATCCTAGTGGCTCGGGAGGCGGAGGCAGGAGGATCGCCAATTTGAAACCAGAGGCAGTCTGCGTAATTTAGCGAGATCCTGTCTCAAAAAGTAAAAGAGTAGGCTAAGGGTGCAGCTCAGTGGTCTAGCAGTTGCAGAGCATGCAAGCGTGAGGTCCTGGGTTCAACCCCTAGTACTGCAAAAAAAAAAAAAAAAAAAAAAAAAAAAAAAAAAAAAAAAAAAAAAAAAAAAAAAAAAAAAAAAAAAAAAAAAAAAAAAAAAAAAAAAAAGAAAAAAAGAAAGAAAGAAAAGAAAAAGGAATCATAGATAGTAGTCTTTTGTGTCTGGCTTCTTTCACTTAGCATCATGTTATCAAAATTCATCTGTGTTGTAACATCTATCAGGATTTCATTCCTTTTTATAACTTAGTAATACCCCTTGTATGGCTATACAGTCAGCTATTTGTATGTGTGGGTTCCATATCAGTGTATTCAATTGAACCTGGATTAAAAATACTTGAAAAAAATCACATCTGTATAGGACCTATACAGACATTTTTTCTTGTCATTATTTCCTAGACAATCCAATTTGAAACTTCTAAAGTTTCTCCTTTGTGCTTTAAATATACTTATCTAAATTATATGATTTTTAGACATCTTGATTTTAGAACCAAAAACTGAATCTCTTCTGAAAGTAAGGGCTCCCTGGCCCCAGTGCTAGGGACTTAACCCAGGGCCTTACACATGCCAGACAAGTGCTCTGACCACTGGGCTATAGTTGCAGCCCCAAGGAATGCTTTTTATAATGTCAAAGTTGTCTAAATAAGTCAATGGATTTAGCACTACTTTATAACTATTTTTAATATGTTGCCTGCTGCATCTTGTTTAAAAATGGAAAGTAATTTATTAATTTTGTTAACAGAGTGGGAGACTAAGCAAAGAGCTGGATTTAGTAAGCCACCATGTCAGGACAAAACTTGATGAACTGAAAAGGCAAGAAGTAGGAAGGTTAAGAATGCTAATTAAAGCTAAATTGGATTCTTTTCAAGGTAAGTGCTGAAGAAAAGATAGGAAATTTTCAATATTTGATTGCTGAGGTTGTTGAGATTATATTAAATGCATATGTCATATTCTTCTAGTCAAAATATTATATATAGGTTCAGCTTCTCTTAATTCTTAAAATTTAATTTTTTGAGTAAGTAATCCCTATACATCATTGAAAAACAAAAATGTCTAGCTTTAATAATTATATCAACAAAAAGGAATAATAAAAAGTAATATATTAAATCACTGATTTAAAAGAAGAAAAATAACATCAAAGAAAACCAAAAGAAAGAGAAAGAGGAAATTTGTTGTGGCTTTGGGAGCTGAGCCTGGGGACTGGCTGGTGTCTGGAGGTGGTGCAGAGCTGGTTTGGGGAAGGTGGTGGGGCTTAGGCCTGTCCACTAAGTGTCTTACACAATGGTAGAGAATGACATAAATGAATTTGGGAATAAATTTAAAAGTACTCTCATGACATCCTTGTCAGATGGTGGGGCTAAAAGATGCCTACAAAGGCTCCATTGAAGCACTTTCAGAAAAGCTGTCTGTGAAATTAAAGAAAGAAGAGAGAATGGTTGAGATATTTCTGGATTATCAAAATCATGTGAGAAACTGTAGGTCACCACTTTTTAAGATTAAACCTATTTGTCATGAAATCTCATACAAGGTCTGCAAGTAGAATAAAACTCACTTAAGAAAAAAAAACCGGTAACCTGTTAAAGTTGATTGCTGAAGTAAAAAACAAAAAGGAAAAAGCAGGAATTAGAAGTACTGACTGCAGAAATCTAAGATTTTAAGGAAGAATATGCTAGGAAGAAAGAAACTATTTCCACTGCTGACAAAGCTAGCGAAGAGAGGTTGGAAAGGCTGCAGAAATCAGCAGACCTGTGTAAAGATCAACTTGGACTAGAAATTAGAAAATTTTATGTTTTTCAGTTGTAGACCAACTGCAGCAAGGCTGGGCATGGTGGCACACACCTGTAATCCCAGTGACTTGGGAGGTGAGCCAGGAGGATTGCCAGTTGGAGGCCAGAGGCAGCCTGCTTAGTGATAAATTGCGGTTTATATTTACTAGTATTGACCCTTGTTGTTATTGTTAGGTGCCCTCGAGTTGGTATCTGACTCATAGCAACCCTCATAGGGTTTTCAATGGCTGACTATTTCGGGATTGCTTTAGGAGTGGATTGCCAGGTCCTTCTCCCATTAGTATTGACCCTAAGTATCCTGAAAGCCTGTTTATGTTTTCCCTGCATCTCAATGAAACAAGGGACTGTGGAGTGTCAGGTAGTGCTCCTCATCTTGAATGCTTAGCAGAATTTCAAGAGAAAGTGAGGAACAACAATTTTTCAGCTTTTCTTGCCAATGTTTGGAAAGCTTTTACTGCTATGGTGTATAATTAATGAATAAATAATACAAAATGGTTTGGTTTTATTTTATGCATCTCTTTATAAAATAATTCTCATCTATAGTCTGCCTATAATTCCTTGGTGTTCTATGATGTTTCTGTGTGTTGTGAAGGAAACCAGACTATATTACTCCAAAATATGCCTCTTGGATGTAAATAACTTTGAGCTGAAGGCAGTTAAAAGAAGCAGAGTTAGGAAAGCTCCCTCTCCTCCCATTTGCCTCAAAGTAGGACATGAAACTGTAAAAGTGTCTCTTTTCCCTTATCAAAAGATAAGATAGAAGTTAATTACGGAGGAAAACTCTCACCAGTTCAGATATGGCACCAGAGGAATCTGTAAACCTTTCTTCATTGGTTTCCTCCTGTAAACTTACCTTCCCACAGGTCCCCACCTCTGGAAGCCAAAAACATTTTTTCTTGACACCTCTCTAAAAATTTAATGTTCTCTGTTGAACATCCTATATAAACCAGAGTTGTAAGCCACTTCTTTGCATTACCTTTCTTTGAGGTTTCTCCTGCATGATATGCACTGCATGTGTTAATTAACTTGCTTTTCTCTTGTTAGCCAGTCTTGTTACAGTTGTCCCTCCCATGTTTGAATTTATGAGGGTTGAAGAGAAATTGTGTGTTCTGACAGTGTATTTCTTTAAGTTATTTTAACTGAAATCTTAGGGAAAAATTCATAAAGTAAAACCTACCCTTTTTAAAATGAAAGAGTTAATAAGCTGTATATTTTCTTTTTTAAGTTAAAAAAGAAAGCAGAAAAAATTTGATTAGAATAATTTCTACACATGGAATAGAAGAATTGTCAGAGAGCTAGCCCCACAAAAAACACCAGGTCCAGACAGTTTCATAAGGGAATTCTATCAAACCGTTGAAGAGTAGACTATCAATGCTATTTGAACTATTGCAGAGCACACAAAAAGAAAGCAAGCTTCTATATTCTTGTTTTGTTGATGCCAAAACCAAAATTATGGTATCTCAAAAGAATACAGTCTTATATAAGGCAGGTAAATTTATTTCAGGAATACAAAGTTGACTTAATATTGTTGTTGTTATTAGGTGCCGTTGAGTTGGTGTTTGACTTATAGCGATTCTATGTACAACAGGTGAAACACTGTTGTCGGTGCTTCTCTGCTATTCCTAGGGTTTTCAGTGGCTGAATGGTTTTTAGGAGTAGGCTGCTTAGTCCTTCTCCCAAGCCTACAGTACCTGGTGTTCCCAAGCTGTCTCCCATGCAAGTACTAACCATGTCCAACCCTGCTTAGCTTCTAAGACCTGACAGGATTGGATGCCACAGTGGTATGGCTGCAGGTGACTTAATATTAGGAAATATAATACTATAAATCATTATTTGCATTGACCTAAGGAAAAAAATTCTTTAAAATTTGAAGTGGAACAAAACTCATAAACAAAATTAAAGGACAAATGATAAATTGGAATAAATATTTGAATCCTGTGTTCTTTTCATTTTAGTCTACAAAAAGATTAAACAGCCATGAAGCAGAATTTTTTAAATGCAGAAATATCTAAAAGAAAGTTATCTCATGATTTATATGCTCATCTCCACTATACAGAAAATACATTTGAAAAATTTGTACACTATTTATTATTTTTTTTTTTGGCAGTGCTTAAGAGTTGAAACCAAGGACTTGCTCATACTTTGTGAGTGCTCTTCCACTTGGCTTCACCCCAAACTGATTGGTTACTTTTTGTTTTGAGTCAAGGTCTCAATAAATTATGCAGGCTGCCTTTGTCCTCAAACTTGCCATCCTTCTGCTTTCACCTCCCAAGTCACTGGGATTAGGCATGTGCCACTGTGCCCAGATCCCATTTTTATTTATTTATATATTTTTGCAGTACTAGGGGTTGAACCCAGGGCATCACACTTGCATGCTTTGCAAGTGCTGGACCACTGAGCTGCACCTCCAGCCAACCCCCCGCTTTTTTTTTTCCACTGTTTGAGACAGGGTCTCGCTAAATTACGCAGACTTCCTCTGGTCTTGAACTTGCGATCCTCCTGGCTCCGTCTCCCAAGCCGCTGGGATTACAGGCGTGCGCCACCATGCCTGGCCCCATTTTTAATTTTAAAGAACTAATAAAATAGTAATCAATAGATACTTGTATAACATGATTAGCTATATCCAACTGAACTACATCACACCTACTGGGGAAACACAAGTATTTATTTTGACTAAAATCAGAAGCAAGACAATGATGCCCCCATAAACACTACTAATTAACATTGTGTTGAATGGACTAACCAAAACAGTTATACAAAGGAAAAAGCCAGAAGTACAGTAATTAGAAAGGAGGTGATAACCTCTTCCATATTTATAGATTACATGATTGTATACTTGAAACACTGAAAATAACTGAAAAAAAGTTAGTATAAATAATTTAGGGGGGTCAGGCATGGTGATTTATGCCTGTAATCCCAGTACTTGGGAGACTGAGGCAGGAAGATTGGTGTGAGTTCAAGGCCAACTGGGATACACAGTGAGACCCTGTCTCAAAAAACCAAACCAAACCAACTAACCAACCAAATAATAGGAAAATTCAACAAGGTAAACATAATCTAAATGAATCACTATTTTTCGTATGTACAAACAACAGCCAATTAGAAGATACAGTGGAAGAAAATACTCCATTTACAATAGGAACAAAGGTTAAAAATCCAGAATAAACCTTTTGAAATATGTTCAAGACTTACAAAAACTTTAAAATATTCTAGAAGGATGTAAAAGTAAACTTGACTAAATGTGAAGGCATAATACTTTTTGATACATACTCAACATTATCTACATATCAGTTCTCCCTAGATTAATTTATAAATTTAACAAGACCCAAATAAAAGTATATGCATTTTTTGGTACTAGCCAAGTTAATTTTAAAGTTCATTTGCAAAAAGAAACAAGAAAAGATTTATAGCCCTAGAAAAGAAACAAAGATTAGGTATTAGATACTAAATTTTTAATATTAAGTATTACAATATGTCCTCAAGTGTCAGTCATTAAAGCTGTATGGTTTTGGCATATAAGTAGAAAGATCAGTGAAACAATAAAAATTCCCGAAGTAGATTTCAAGTGGCATCTCATTAATAGTGGGATAAAGATAGGTTTTTAGATAAATAGTGTTGGTACACTTGGCTAGCCATTTGGAAAAAAGTTGTAGTCAGATACATATCTCCTATCATTAGAATAAAGTATGAATGAATCAAAGATTTAAGTGGAGAAAATGAAATTATAGAAGTGTATGTGAGCTAGACATGGTGGTACATACCTGTAATCTCAGAATTTGGAAAGTTGATGCAAGAGGATAACAAGTTTGAGGACAGCTTGGGCTACATAGTGAGTTCTAGGCTATCCTGGTCTACACAACAAGACTCTGTCTCGAAACAACAACAGCAACAACAAAAACACCCCACCAAACTGTAGGTGATAACATAGATGAATTTCCTTTTTTATCTTGGAATGGCCTAATTATGAGTTAAAATCATGAGGCCAGATTTGGTCAGTGGGAGACCGTTCAGGCTGGTTCATGTGTCCTTATGTCATGCCCCCATAGGTTGGTTATCTGGGTTGTTGATTGTTGTTAATAACAACTGAACATTTGTTTCCCTTTTTGATTGCATAAAAAAGTCACTTGGAAAGCTTGTTAAAAATGCAAATTAATAGATCTCACCTCCAGAGATTTTGGTTTGGGGAATAAGTAATCTACATTTTAAACATGCACTTCTGTTCAGCATATGATATTTAGAGAAACACTTATGTAGAGCAATAAGCTCCCTGCTGGTAAAATAGTCTCAGAAAACAAGTCCCAAATATAGTTGTACCTCAGTGCTCAAACTGCTCCCTGTTTGAACATTTCAGTCCCTGACCAATATTTTTAAGAGAATTCTGGTTCAGTGTCTGACCACTTGCTTGACATTCAATCCCCATGCTAAAACCTATATGAGGCACCATGCTTATCTAGGCAGGAAAGGGGGAAAGTGTCACTTTGCATGTGAATTTCAAGCAGCAAAGACATGTCCTAGTGCTGTGTTCATGATCTCCCTTTTTTTATTTTTCAATGTATATATACAGACTTATGCCTGCAGCCATAGCCCTGTGGGGTCCAATCCCGTCAGATCTCGGAAACTAAGCAGGGTCGGGCTTGCTTAGTACTTGGATGGGAGACCACCTGGGAACACCAGATACTGTAGGCTTGGGAGAAGGACCCAGAAACCCACTCCCAAAAATCAATCTACCATTGAAAACCCTGTGAATAGCAGAGAAGCACTGACAATACTGTTTCACCTATTGTATGTAGGGTCACTATGAGTTGGATACTACCTCCATGGCACCTAACAACAACAACAACATACATACATTACCATATGGTCTTCATGGCACCCAAGAAACTTGGGTGAAGGAAAGAGAAAAATAGTAAGAACAATTGAATTAAAAAAAAAAAACCTTATTGATAAGTGTATGAGTGCTATACATGTGTGTGAATTAGACATTCAGTATGGTGCTGGAACCAATAAATACATTACATTATTTCTTATGGGAAAAAAGTGCTCAGCACTCAAACTGACCAGCACTAGACCAGCCTTCTGGGGCAGATTGTGATCGAGTGCCAACTATCATAGTACTGAAATTAAGGATATCAGTAAGAGGGAAACTGAGCTCATGTTACATTACTTGAGGTAGTCAGACATGCAAGTTAATTCCATCCTTGAAGCCGGGCCTATGGTATTTGGAAATTTTTTTTTCTTTACATAACCTCTATCCCTTCAATCTTCATAATATTTTCTTGAGACAGGGTCTTGCTAAGTTGTGCAGGCTACCTCTGACCTCACACTTAGGATCTTCCTGCCTCAGCCTTGAGTCACTGGTATTATAGACATGGTCCATAGTGCCTGACTAAATGCTTTTTCTTATATGTCATTTATATTAATGTTTCTAGTAATTAATCATTTATAGGTTTCTCTTTTTCTTATAGATGTAGGTATGGACCACCAAGCTCTTCTAAAGCAATTTGATCACCTAAACCATGTGAATCCTGACAAGTTTGAATCCACAGATTTAGATATGCTAATTAAGGCGGTAAGAATAATTCCAAAAGGTGTTGTGTTTATTATGCCTTTGAAGTTTTGAAATTTGACAAACTCAATGAAGTAAAAGTACAGCTTTTGTATACTCTTGATAACATGTATCTTCAAAGGAAGGTAACTTAGCCTTTATCAGTACAGATGTTATTATGGACAGGCAGATCTATAATCCCTTATCCACAATTCCAAAATCCAAAAAGCTATAAAAACTGAAACCTGGCCTGAACTAACCAATTGTAGTAATACTATTTGTGCTTTTTTTATTTCGCCTACTTTGTGTATTTATAGATTTTGTAAAGCAGTAATCATCTGTTTGATTATAGACACTGCAGGGATGTCCCATAATATGCTGTACGCACCATATTCCTTTTTTAAAATCTGGAAAAAAATTGTTTTAGTAGCTTAACACAACAGAAACTTACTCTCTCACAGTTCTGGATGCCAGAAACCAGAATCAAGGTGCTGTGTGGTCATGCTCCCTATGAAGATGTTAAGAGAAAATCCTTCTTTTCTTTTTCTAGTTTTTTTGTGGTTCCTGGTATTTCTTAGCAGCATGACCTCCTCAGTCTCTCCCTCCACCACCATGTGGTCTTCTTCCCTATGTGTCTCTGTGTCCTAAAATCTGGAAAGCCCTCCCCTCCCCCACTTTTTTTGGTGCTAGAAATTGAACCCAGAGCTCCATACATGCTAGGTAAGTGATTTATCACTAAGCTACATCCTCAGCCCTAAAACTAGAAAATTCTGAAATACATCTGGCTTTAGGGATTTTAGGTGAGAGTTTGTGGGACCTCTTATATTACATATGAAAGAAGGTACCAAACTAGATGTTTAAGTCTGGCAGTTATGAGATTTAGTGAAGAGTTAGAAACCATTCTGGTTTTCTGTATTATACAGATTTGATTCAGAACTCCCCCCACCCCACCACCAACTTCTTTTTAAAATGTTTGTTACTTGCTTATGAGAACTTTCTAAAATGGAAGCTAGAACTTTTTTTTTTTTGTGGTACTGGGGGTTGGACCCAGGGCCTCGCACTTGCATGCTCTGCAAGTGCTGGACCACTGAGCTGCATCCCCAGCCCAACTGTTTTTTTACTTTTTGAAACAGGGTCTCACTAAGTTACGCAGACTGCCTCTGGTCTCGATCTTGCGATCCTCCTGCCTCTGCCTCCTGAGCCGCTGGGATTACAGGCATGTGCCACTGTGCCCTGCTGAAACTAGAACTTTTATTAGTTTCTTTGAATACTTACATCCCTGATAATAATAATGACTAAAATAAAATGGTAGAATTAAAAAGTAGTCGTATATATATTTTTTCTCCCCCCCCTCTCCTATACCACCTTCTGTTAGGGAATATTCTGTATTTAAGAATAGTTTTACTGGGTGCCATGGTGCACACATGTAATCCTAGCAACTTGGGAAGCAGAGGTAAGAGGATCACAAGTTTGAGCCCAGGGGCAGCCTGCATAACTTAGCAAGAACCTGTCTCAAAATAAAAAGTAAAATGGGGTTGGGAGTGCAGCTCAGTGGTAGAGTGCTCGCAAAGTATACATGAAGCCTTGGGTTCAGTGCCAAGTACCACCAAAAAAACCAAAATGAAACAAAACAAGAATAGTTTTATTTGTGCTTTCCAACCACACTTCTTTATTTCTTTTAAATGCTTTGTTGGATTCCAGGCAACAAGTGATCTGGAACACTATGACAAGACTCGACATGAAGAATTTAAAAAGTATGAAATGATGAAGGAACATGAACGGAGGGAATATTTAAAAACACTGAATGAAGAAAAGAGAAAAGAAGAAGAAATTAAATATGAAGAAATGAAGAAAAAACATGAAAATCATCCCAAAGTTAATCATCCAGTAAGAATTGTAACTTTACAAAACCATAGATAGATGAAGATAATTTTTTTGTACCAGATCACAGAATTTTATGATGTTGTTAGTACTTAAAACTTGATTCTTAATTCTGAAAAGTTCCTTAAACATATTTTACTTTGAGCCTGTAAACATAGATTACATTTTGTTTTGAGCAATTTCTTAAAATTGGTTCACAGGGAAGCAAAGATCAACTAAAAGAGGTATGGGAAGAGGCTGATGGATTGGATCCTAATGACTTTGACCCCAAGACATTTTTCAAATTACATGGTAACAGATTTGATACAAATATTGATATTTATATCTGCTGCTTGAAAAAGTTATATTTGCTCTACTCTTTTTTTTTCATGAACCATAAGTTTATTGGGGCTATTTTACTCTTAGCTTATTTCTGCCAAGGTTTGCTGTAGAGTCCTATCAATAGTAATTGCTTAGATCCTTTTTTTCTAGAGTAATATGCTGATCTAAAGTATAAAGCATTTTTGATCAATGGCTGTGTCTTTCTACCTGCTTTTACTGTCAAGTCATTATATGACTTACTGCACGGTTATCTGTAAATTAAAAGTAATTCTGTGGCTAGTTAGATTATACCTAACAGGCTTTAAACTATAGTATTAAAATTTACTTTTATAGCATATTGCTTTATTTTGTCTTTTGGAAAAAAAATGGTTAACATAGTTTTCTTTAAAATGCATACAAATTATAAATATAGAATTGTTATCACTTGGTCTGGTCTGAAGCTTTATGAAAAAGAAGAAATGCTTTGCTGCAGCGTATTGTTGCTTCATGTCAGTACTACTTTTGCAAACCATCTATAATTTTATTTTAATTATTTTCTAAGGTACTAAAATCCATTTTTGCACTTGTAACTTTTAAACTTTAGATGTCAATAATGATGGATTCCTGGATGAACAAGAATTAGAAGCTCTGTTTACAAAAGAGGTGAGTGAGTTTATTGAGCAGTCAGTGTTCTTGTTCTGTCTCTTTTTCCTTCTATTACCTTCTTTTCTTTCATGCTGGTTTTAACATTTTCTTTTTAGTTGGAGAAAGTGTATGATCCCAAAAACGAAGAGGATGATATGGTAGAAATGGAGGAAGAAAGGCTTAGAATGAGAGAACATGTAATGAATGAGGTATGTTTTGAAAGTTTAAGATTCTATGTTGTTTCTATGGATTATTCAAGTTCTTGTAATAAATCTTACCATAGGATGGAAAAAATAGCTGGATGTGGTGGTACATACCTGTAATTCCAGCACTTGGGAGGCTGAGACAGGAGGATTGTGAGTTGAAGACCAGTCTGGACTATATAGTGAGTTCCAGGCCAGCCTGGGTTACATAGTGACACTCTGTTTCTTGAAAAAAGACAAACCAACCCAGAATAGGTATTTAATTGGATTTTGCATTTTTGATTCCAAACATATTAATTCACTTTGTTGACTCCCTTAGTATAAATAAAATAATTTGTAACTATTTTAAAACATTAATGCTAATGTGTATGAGCAATGAAATTTTTTAGTAGTAAAAAGCAATGAAGTCTAATATTTGACATTTTAAAAAACTTCATTAGCTTTTACAGTTTGAACATCCCTAATCCAAAATCTGAAATGCTCCAAAATCCAAAACCTTTTGGGTACTGACAAGATGCCACAATTGGGAAATTCCATACCATGAAATTGCTTCATACACTAAATTATTTACAAAATTGTATAAAATGACCTTCAGGCTGTGTGTATAAGGTGTCTATATGAGACATAAATGAATTTTGTGTTTAGACTTGGGTCCCCTCCCCAGGATATCTTATTATGTATGTGCGAATATTCCACAATTCAAAAAAATCCAAAATCTAAAATACTGCTAGTCCCAAGCTTTTTGGAACAGAGATACTCAACTTGTACTAAGAAACCCCCAAACCCCAATACTTTAATAACTATAACAACAAATGTTTATTTCTTGTTCGCCTTACATCAGCTTTAAGACTATGGCCTAGTTAGGCTGGCTTGACCAGGCTTGGCCCTGAGAATGTCTCTCATTCCCAGAATACAGAAGCATTTTTATCTGGATCATATCAGGGACATCAGTCCAAAACCAGATCATATAATAGTATGTAAGACATGCTCAGCCATGGCAAACCTCTCATTCACTTACATCCCATTGATTGAAGCATTTTCATGTCAAGCCTCCAGTCAGTGAGAAGGGGATATATTACTGCCAACAGGATGTTTGAGCAAGACATGGACAGTAGTGTGGGTAGTGTATAATCCTATTATAGGGGGAAACAATAGTTGGGAATAACCACATAAACCACCACAGGGTCCTAAAATTTTAATTTCTGTCTTTTCAAAGCAACTGAACAGTTTTTCAGTATGGCTTATTTAATGTGTTTTTCTTTTCCCACTGACTTTGGTGTTCAGAAAAACAATGATGCATATTCCTTGTTAAATATGTGATAGATGAGGTCCTTTGCAAATAGAATAGTGGCTACCTAAGTACATTATTTGTACTGAGGCTATAACTCTGTAGTATACTACTGTATCTGAGCAGAGGAGAGTGATAGGAAATTAACATGGAAACATGCTGAGTGGTCTCACTTCAGCCTTATGAACATAGGTCATTAGCAGGCCTGGCAATTCTTTATTCCCCTGGTGCATTCTCTTCCTCACTCCCAGCATCTGATAGTTTCACATATTCTCCCCTCCCCTTAAAACTCTAAAACACTTCTCTTTTCTCCTTCTCTACCTTTGTTTCTAATTTTATGGAGAATATCAAAGCAATCAAGAGAATTACTTTATCTTTTCTCTATCAAATCTACCAACTTTCTGCCTCAGTATCCTTTTATTTCTGCCTTGCCTTCTATTAACCATAGGTAAATGGTGGCTGCTCCTATTGAAGGCCCTTTCCTCCATGTTCATTGTTGCCTCTTCAAGGACTTTGTTCTTGCTGTTACCCCTTTTCTCTCGTGTATCAGTTTTTCCTACCCTACTAGATAATTCCTATTTTGAGACAAACATGGCCTTGTATCTTTCACCTTAAAAATCAAACCAAACCTCTAGTTACTGCTGCATTTCCATTTTTTTCTTCACAGCAAAACTGTTCTGTAGAGTTGTCTATTCTTCCTCTTCCTATTATTCCTCACCTTTTATTTTCTCCATAATCTGTGCCAAATATGCCAGTGAAGCTCCTCCTGCCAGATGACCTCTGTCTTGGCCAGTTCAGCGGTCTTGTCTTACTTGAGTCTAGCCATTTGATGCAGTTCATGCCCTTTTCTTCTTGAAACACATTTTCATTTGTGGTTTGGGTACCACACCTCCTTAGTTTCCTCATATTTACTTGCTCTTTCTTCCCTATCTCCCTTGCTGCCTGTGGCTCCTCTTCCTAAATTCTACATGTTTCAGTACCCTAGGCCTGTCACTGGCTGTTTTCTCTTTTCTCCTTTCATTTGTTCATTAGGTAATAGATGGAGGCCCGTGTCTTTATACTTGCTATATGTGCTGGTGAATTCAAAATTTTTATCACCAGTTTTATCCTTTCCTTGAGCTCTGTAATATGACAGATTCCTCCTGGCTAGATGTAACTATCAGCTTCTTAAAGTAGAGCAGCTGTGATCCCTTGGGAGCCTTTGGCCCATAGTCATAGCAACAAAATAGCATCAACTACAATGGCAGAAGGCCTGTTAATGTTCCCTAGAGGAGGGAGGAGGAAGGCCATGAGACTCCTTCCCCCCATGTCTACCACCATTATATAAGAGGGAAATGATTGGTGGGTGTGGGAGACTTGGTGATGCAACCTCACATGAGACCACTGAGTGGAACTCCTTAGAGGGATTCTTCCTGGTGGTGCAACTGTACATTAATGCTGACTAATGTTCCCCATGAGTCATCCATGCCCCTGTACGTGACCCTAATAAACTCATGGTTCACCAACTGAATGTGATCTTCCTTTGGTCTGTCTGCACCCTGTTGGTTTCGGGGGCGTGGGGGGAGCAGACGGTGAATGAGCACCACCTCATTGGTATCTCCCAGGACCAGTAATTAACACAAAAAGCTCCAAGCTTGTGTCTGTCTGAGCTTTGCCTTTGCATATTAACATATATCTTTATCAGACCTGGACCTCTTCCTCTCTCATCCTTTTGATTTCAGCAAATGAATCAAGATTCATTTAGTTGCTCAAGCTGTCATCCTTAACTTCTTTTCTCATAGCCTTTATCTAATCTACGAGTCCTTTTTGATCTACCTTTTGAACAGATCCAGAATTTGGCAACTTCTCTGCACTTCCACTACTTCTAAATCAAAGCCAATCTCTTGACTGGCCTCTTTGCTTCCACTCTTGACCCCCTCTGCAGTTATTTCTCCACACAACAGGCAGAGAAATTTCTTAAAAGCATAAATCAGGTCATAGTGTTCTCTTGCTCAGAATACTTCAGTACCTTGCCATTCTGTTATTGATAAAGTGAGTCCCAATCTCTCTGATATCCAAAAGATCATGGCATAATTTCACTCACCCTAGTCTTGCTCTCTGGCCCACATTCTGTGATGCTGTCTCATTCTACCCTGGGCACACAGGTCTCCTTGGTGTTTCCCTCTTACCAAGCTTGTTCCCACTTTGTTGTTGTTGTTGTTAGGTGCTGTGGAGTCAGTGTCCAACTCATAGTGACCCTATGTACAATAGACAAAACAGTACTGTCAGTGCTTTTGTGCTATAAGGTTCTCTCTCTCTCTCTCTCTCTCTCTCTCTCTCTCTCTCTCTCTCTCTCTTTCTTTTTTGCAGTACTGGGGGATGAACTCAAGGCCTTGTGCCTGCATGCTTTGCAAGTGCTGGACCACTGAGCTGCGCCCCAGCCCATTTTTTTTTTTTTTTTTTTTTTTTTTTTTTTTTTTTACTTTTTTGATACAGGGTCTTGCTGAGTTACACAGACTGCCTCTGGTCTCGAACTTGTGATCCTCCCGCCTCTGCCTCCAGAGCCGCTGGGATTACAGGTATGCACCACTGTGCCTGGCCCTGCTATAAGGTTTTCAATGGCTGATTGATTTTTGGGAGTGGGTTGCTGTGTCCTTCTCCCAAGCTGACAGCACCTGGTATTCCCAGGCAGTCTCCTATCCAAGTACTAACCAGACCCGATCCTGCTTAGCTTCTGAGATCTGATAGGTTTGGATGCCCGTAGTGGTATGGCTGCAGGCTGTTCCCACTTTAGGGAGTGTAAACTTCATGTTTCTTCTTCCTGGAACACTCCTTCTGTAGATGCTCCCATGGTCTCACTTCAGCCAGGTCTGTGCTCAAATGTTCATTCTTCAGAGAGACCTTCCTGGCCACGCTTATTAAATTATCTGCCTCTCTTGGCAGTGCTTGTACTGCCTTGTCTCTCTTCAAGCGAAAAACCAATATGGACATCATACATAGAGTGATGCAGCCCACTGAGTTGCATCAGTGATTTCACATGGATATTTGAGCTGTTGGTGCTGAATTGGGATCTCTGTTGGTGGCATCCCAAGTATTAAATGAATTTCTTTAGCCAGTATAGAGTTCACTATTGTTACTTGAATTTACCACAGACTATATGAACCATTGAAGATTATTTGGAGAGGTTATCAACTTTCTTTTTGGTTTAGTTTTATCTTTTTTAAAGAAAAAATCCTTTACACTTGGCCAAAATACTCCTTTGTGGCTTGGTGAAGATGGTACTCTTTCTGGAATGATGATTTTTCCTTTCTAAGCCCTTGGTTTCTAGAATGATTATATATATATACATATATATATATATATATATATATATATATATATATATATATATATATTATGGTGAGGGAGGAAGACAATACCAGCCTAACCAGTTAGATTAGCTGACTCAACTGTGTTGATTTTGGGGATGTCATATATATAGACATCTTGTTTTTTTGAATTTGAGTTATGTAAAAGAGAAAGTTATGTTTTTTTCTGATTCTAGTGTAGTGTGGAATGCTTTTATTTTTTCTTTCCAATGTCTATGGACATTAGGCTAGTTCCAATTGGTATATTTACCTAGTAGCATCTGTTGGATGACAGTTGCTAGTGTCTGAAAAAAAATAACAAAGATTTATTTTATATTGCACATATATTTCCTTTTGATCAGGTTGATACTAACAAAGACCGGCTGGTGACTCTGGAAGAGTTTTTGAGAGCTACAGAAAAAAAAGAATTCTTGGAGCCAGATAGCTGGGAGGTAATAGAACTTACTTCAAAAGGCGTATATGGTTCAAGAAAGGATACATTGGTTTATTTGACTTTCAAATTTTTTCCCCACTATGTTTGTATGTATAGTCTGTCTTAGTTTTTTAAATATAAAATATTACCATAAATCATGAACTTACCTTCTTGAAAACTTGTAGCAATTTATCTTTTATTTGTAATCACACTGCATATAATTAAAAGTCTTTAAAAACGGTACTTTCTTAAAGTATAAAACAATATTCATTATTGAAAATTAAAAATATAGCTGGGTGTGGTGACATACATCTGTAATCCTAGCACTTGGGAGGCTGAGGCAGGGGGATTGATGTGATCTTGAGGCCATCCTGGGCTGCACAGTGAGACTCTGTCTCAAAAAACCCCACATACAAGCTGGGCGTGGTGGCGCACGCCTGTAATCCCAGTAGCTTGGGAGGCAGAAGCAGGAGAATCGCAAATTCGAAACCAGAGGCAGTCTGGGTAACTTTGCGAGACCCTGTCTCAAAAAGTAAAAATATGGGCTGAGGGTGCAGCACAGTGGTCCAGCAATTGCAAAGCATGCAAGTGCAAGGCCCTGAGTTCAAACCCCAGTATCGCAAAAAAACAAAAAAACAAAAAACAAAAAACAAACCCACCGACCCACACCCACACACACACCCACATACATACCCACATGAAGACAGAGAGATATGTTAAAGGATAAATTAGAAGTCATTTGTAATTCTACCACCTAGATATAGATACATAAATTATGCCAATTCAGAATACTATGCAGCTTACATATATAGCTATATGCATATGTAGCATTCAGTATGTAAACAGTATGTATCCTATTTTTAATTTATAGATGCATATATATTCATATTTTTTTTTAGAAATGGCTTTATACTACACAAATGACTATATGGTTATAAATACTGTTTTTATTTAATAATATCTCATGAGCATTTTTCAATTTCAAAAACACGATTTAAAAAATGACTGTAACATGCAGTTGTTTGGCTATAGCATAACTTATTTAGCCATTCCTCCAGATTTAGACATTTTGGGTAATTTCCACTATTTACTCTAATAAATAACACTATGATGACTATTCATATGTTTGTGGACAATCTGAGATGACTTCCCTGGGATTAATTCCCAGGACTAGAACTATATTCAAGTTTATGAACATTTTAAAATTTCTCAATAAATCTTACCAAATTGATACAGAAAAGTATGCCAGTTTATATCACTGTTGACGGTGTACAGATAAATGGGTATACAATTTTAAAAGACTAGTTGAGAGGTACCAAACGAAATAGATTAAAGAAAGAACATTGTCTTTTTCTATATTAAAAAATAAAAGAGATTGCCACTAAAATTAGATTTTTATTTTATTTTATTTTCAGTGCTGGGGGGGTTGAACCCAGAGCTTCACACATGCCAGTGAGCTACACTCCCACTCCCTTTTTTATGTTCTTTTTGAGATTGGGTCTTGCTAAATTGCTCAGGCTGCTTTGGGTGTTGAACTCATGGTCCTCCTGCCTCAGTCTGCCAACTCGCAGGATTACAGTCATGTGCCATGCTGCCCAGCTGTGAAATTAGATTTTTAATTGTCCAGAAAATAGTTGGAAATAAAATGATCAAGTGTTCTGGTTACCAAGACTGAGTGGTTTCCAGTGATGTAAACCTTTTCATTGCCAAAACCTGACAGCTCCCAGCAAATTGGGACAGTTGGTCACTTTAGTTTGAGATCAGTTTTTTCTTGTCCCCTTCTGTGGGTTATCTTATCAACTTAAAAATGAAAGTATTGGCTAGGTACTGTGGCACATGCCTATAATCCCAGCAACTTGAGAGTGGGAGGCAGGAGGATCATAGTTCAAAGCCAGAGACAGCTTGTGCAATTTAGCAAGACTCTATCTCAAAATAAAAAGGAGGCCAGGGTGCAGCTTAGTGGAGGAATGCCTTGGGTTCAATCCCCCAGCACTGGGGGGAAAAAAAAGTAATAATAAAATAAGAAATAAAAAATAAAGATACTGGGTTTCTTTGCTTCTGTTTTTATATTTAAGTTTTGATGTTTTCCTGTCTTTGTGGATTTTCTTTTCTTTTCTTCTTTTATTTTTTTTTGAGTATGTAAAAACACTAACATGTTTTCAAAAATCAAACCATATTCAATAAATCAAATCATATTCAAAAACATCTGATCTCCCCACACTATCTTTATCCTTTCAATTCAGATCTCACAATTGGCCTTTAGTACCCAATCACATTAGTCTCTAAGTTTTCCTTAGTGTTTTGCCTTTTGCTCAAATGAGTACATATTTGTGTATTTTCTTATTTCCCCTTCCTTCTTACTTACCCAAATTATATATTATAGATACATTTGGACTTAGCTGATCATAGAATTTTAAAGCTGAGTAATACCTCATTATTGTATTTCTAAGACTATTCTTTCTTGATTTTCTTTTTCTTTCAGACATTGGATCAGCAACAGTTCTTTACAGAAGAAGAACTAAAAGAATATGAAAATATTATTGCTTTACAAGAAAATGAACTTAAGAAGAAGGCAGATGAGCTTCAGAAACAAAAAGAAGAGCTACAACGTCAGCATGACCAGCTTGAGGCTCAAAAGCAGGAATATCACCAGGTAGTATATTGTAAAAGATCATGAGATTAAAATGGGAGTTAGCATCTTAATGAGGTGATGTGGACCTGTATGTAGTCCCAGCTACTTGGGAGGCTAAAGCAGGAGGATTGTTTGACCCCAGGAGTTTGAGAGTTTGAGACAAACTTGTACAACAGAGCAAGATCTTATCTCATTAAATTAAATTAAATTAAATTAAATTAAAGGGACTGGGAGTGCATCTCTGTGGTAGAGCTCATTCTTAGCATGCATGAGACCCTCAATTTGACTGCCAACACTACAAAAAACAAAAACAAAAATTTAATGTTAGATGCTTTGCTGAAAGCCTCTGTTATTGTATTTTAAACTTTATTTTTTTTTTTAGTACTAGGGACTTGAATCCACGGGCTTGCACATGCTAGGCAAGTGCTTTGCCACTACACCCCTAACCTGTTTTGATTTTTTTTTTTTTTTTTTTTGAGACAGGGTGTAGCTAAATTGCACAGGCTGCCTCTGGCCTCCAAATCACCATCTTCCTGCCTCAGCCTCCTGAGTAGCTAGGGTTACATAATGCCTGGCTAAATTTTAGTATTTTTTTTAAACTTGATTTGTTAGAAGTTTTTGCCCCCAAACTTGGTTCTTTTTCCCTCTCCAAACTGTGAAAAGCAGTAACAAGACCCAACACCAATTGAACAATGAAGGAGAATTTTATTCTTGGCCAGGAATAGGAGAAGTGGGATATAAATTTGCAAATCAACTTCAGCCCTGGAGGTTGGGTAGTTATAAATACAGAGTAAAAGAGGGGAGGCAGGTGCAGTGGGATGGCACATCCCTATAATCCCAGCAGCTCAGGAGGTGAAGGTAAGAGGATTACAAATTCAAGGCCAGAGGGAGCCTATGTAATTTAGTGAGACCTTGACTCAAAATAAAAAATAAAAAAAGGGCTAGGATGCAGCCCAGTGGTAGAGCACTCGCAAAATATCTGCAAAGCCTTGTGTTCAACTCCCAAGTACTGCAAAAAAAAAAAAAAAAAAAAGGATGGGGGAAGGGGGAGATAAGTTAAAAAAGGGGCAGAATATTCATGTCCTTATTGACTATGAGTGAAGATTTTCTGGGACTTCAGGTGCTGCCTCTTTTCACTCCTTTTATGGTTCTTTCCAGTTGTCACCATGACAATTGTCAACTGTCATGGCTCTGGAGGGTGTGTCATTTAGCATGCAGATGGATTACAGTGAAGTTGGAAGCTCTCTCGTGGTCACTCTGACAGCCAATTTAGATCCAGTCAGTTTTGGCTAGCCCACCTGAAGAGGGGCTTGCAGTCTGTAGGCCTCCTGTCCTCAAAAAAGATTAGGATAGGGTAGAAATTCAGCTAGGTCACCTGGGCAGTACTCAGGGTCACAGTTTGTAGAATATTAATCTGAATGTTAGAGTTTGAATATCTTTCTTTTGGAAAACAATATTCAGTTTATTGTGCATTGTCTAAGGTCAGACATGATAGAAAATCAAGTGATACTTGAAGATTTTCTTTGTCCATTCATTAGGCTGTACAGCAAATGGAACAAAAAAAATTACAACAAGGAATTGCCCCATCAGGGCCAGCTGGAGAACTGAAGTTTGAGCCACGTATGTAATTTTGATTATTTATTTATTTGTTAAGGGAAACAAACCATTATAAGTTGATATCCACATTTATTTTTGAATATTCAGATCGTTAGGATTTGTTATTTACTATGTATTTGTAGAAATAGGAAAATTTACATTATAGAAAAAGCCTTCCAAATTTTTTATAAATCAGCATTTTTCAAATGCTATATAATTTAATAACCATAGTTAGGGTGAAATTATTTACTTCAGCATTATTCATTATTCTTTCTAATTAATTATTGATCATACCAGAGAACATGTTTTTAAATTGTAATCTGTGATTAGCTAATCATAAAAGAATCTGAGAATGAAGGAAGATATGTTTAAAATGAGAGCATATTTCTTTTGAACAGACATTTAAAGTTCCGAAGTCCACCAGAACCTGGAAGAAAACTTTTAATTCAACATCTATTTCATTTTTTTTAACCTCCTTTCCTTTTTCTCTGCTCAATAAATATTTTAAAGCATATTTGGAATAAAAGAAGCTACCTTTAAAATGAGAACACATTTTTTTTTTTGGACACAGATACTTAAGGATTGAAATCTACCAGAACCATGAAGAAAATAAATTCACATTCATACTGCCCTTTTTTCTTTGTTTTCCCTTAGTGATTCAAGTAGTCTTATGCCATAATTTAATGAAACTATCATAAAGTGAGAAGGCTTTGCGTATGGTTTTTAAAAATAAATTGCTCTCACTCATAAAGATAAATATTCTTTTGTGAATGGTTATCTTTCCCTATTTCAATAAATGTCTCTCAGCTACTAACAGTTATTCCGAAAAAGCCATAGTATTCCCCAGTGTTTCCTGGTAACTTTGCCCATTTTTTAGCAAATTTAACCTCTAGAAAATCTTCAACTGAATAGCTTTTGCTGCATTCAGGCCATTTTTCATTCATGGTTTTGCTCTATAGTTTGACATTTGAGATTAAGTTTGGCTACATGTAAAAGAAAAACCAAAGATAACAGTTTAAAGGAAATGGGAATTTTCTCCTCTTCCATGAAAGGAATCTAGAAGTAGGTGATGTCAAAATTCCTCTCTTTCTGCTCTGCTATCTTCAGTGGATGATTTTTTATCTTCAAGTTACCTCATTCTCACTGTCCATGATCACTGCCCAAAGGAGGAGGGAAGAGCAAGAAAAAGTACTTTCCTAGCTGAATCAACTGCCTTGCAGTAATTTTGCAGCAGAGCTTGAATACTTGAATTTATAGCTCATGGGCCATAGCTGAGTTACCTGGCCACACCTAGTTGCTGTGGAGGCTGAGAAATCCACATGGCAATGTGACCAGCTAAAAATTAAGATTCTTTACCAAGGAAGAGGGAAAAAAGGAAATGTTTGATAGGCATGTTTCAGTCTTAACCCCAATCTGCTTTGTTGGTTACCTAAATCTCTATGTACATCCTTCTTCTGAGACAGAAAACACTCCTTCCACCCCAAAAAGAAGCTACCAGCCATCATTGCATATTAGCTCCAAGACCATGAGATCTAGGTATTATCCCTTCCATCAAGTTAAGGTGTGACTCCTTGTTTTCTGGCCACCAACAAACTAAAAGGCAAGTTTTCCACCCCAGAACATCACAGATTTTTATTTTCCATGAAATTTCATAGACATATCTGAATGGGTATTAGGAAGGATGCCTTTCTTGGATGGTGGATGGTCTTGTTGTTGTCATTAGGTGCTGTGGAGTCAGGTCCAACTCATAGCAACCCTGTAGGCTTTTCAGTCGCTGATTGTTTTGGGATTGCTTTGGGAGTAGATTGCCAAATCCTTCTCCCATTTTTGTGGTGCTGGGGATGGAACCTGAGTCTTCAGAGAGTACAGTGCAGTACTCTACCAACTGAACAAATCACAGCCCCAAACAGGATTGTTGTTGTTGTTAGGTGCTGTGGAGTCCATGTCTGACTCATAGTGATCCTACATACAACAGGTGAAACACTACTGTTAGTGCTTCTCTGCTATTCATAGGGTTTTCAATGGCTAATTGTTTTTTTGGGAGTGGGTTGCCAGGTCCTTCTCCCAAGCCTATAGTGCCTGGTGTTCTCAGGCGGTCTCCTATCCAAGTACTAACCAGGCCCAGCCCTGCTTAGCTTCTGAGATCTGAGGGGATTGGATGCAATGATGGTATAGCTACAGGCGGACAGTTTTAGCAGGTCATTTCCTGTCTTTATGGGCTTGGAGGATTAAGAATTGTTTTAGATAGCTAACAGCTAAAAGTTGCTACATGCTAGATGTGGGCTGTTGTTTTTGTTTTGGATTTTTGGAGGCCAAATGCTTTCCTAAAATCTCAATAAATTTGTTTTTCTTTTTTCTTTAATCATATTCATGAACAACCAGAGCCAAAGGCATAGGTTTAACATAGAAGGAAGATTTTAAGAAAGAACCTTATCGTTTACCTGTTGGTAATTTACCTCTGTGTTCTCTTTATCCTCTTGGGTTTTAAGTGAACGGTACCTACTAGAGACTTTTTTGGATTATATGGTTTCGTGGGACAGCAACAGTCTTAATCTGATCTTTTCCTCTAGGATTGCTTCCATGACTTGGCAGATAATTCTTAAGGGAGGGTTCTTGAAAAGTTTGAAGAAGGCTTAGCAGCTTCCTTGGAGCCTTTACTCACAACATTTCAGTTTAGAGTACAGAAGTAGTTGACTTTTTCAGTTCTTCAGGCCTCCAGATTTAGGGCTTTCTCAATTTATACGATAGACAGAATGTAGTTTCCTCAGCAGAGCTGTATTCCTTTGCAGTTCTGCAAATTTGTTACCGTCAGTCTGAGTTATATTTATCTTGTAGGACTTTGCTGAAAGAAGCAAGAAGCAGGTTAGCATTCTGAAGATCTATCAACACTTTCTCTGATACCTTAACTTCACTTGGTAGGTCTCATCACCAAAGTCCTTTCTCCTCAACTAAGCCAATCTCTACCCCTACCCTCCCCAACCCTACTTTGTGTTTTTGGTGCTGGGAATTATACCCAGGGCCTTACACCTGCTGAGCATATGCTCTACCACTGAACTATGCCCCCGGCATCAGACCCATATTGAACATTCTTTTACCTGCTGCAACTTGCTTTTAGCTACCAAGTTCTGTGTAGGTCAGGATCTTAGTTGTAGGCAATAGAATCTTCTTTAAGAAGGCTCCTCTGTTTCTTTAAACAGAAAGGATTGATTAAGAAATATAGATAGCTCACAGAATCTTTGGGAGATTTTCAGATTTCTTCTGAAGAAACAGACCTAGGCTGAACTTCTAGGAACCACATCACAAGAATAGACTGCAAAGGAGCTTCCACTTTTGGAACAGTCAACAATCAGGAAGCCACCTGCTGCATTAAGAAGTCCTGAACAATCGCCACCTCTACTGTGCTGTGTGCCAGCAAAAATGGATACCTCGTGTTCTGCTTCTCTCCTCACATACCTGTATTCTGAGTAAACGTCTCAGGTGAGTGTACCTGATTGATTGGACCAACAATATGGAACCCGTGCTGTATGGGAGGTTGGGCATTACAATGTTTAATTTTCCTACCTCTGGATTACAGGAATGCATGTTCAAAGCTGTTGAGCCAACCAATCTATTCTAACACCTTATAATTTTATACCGTGTCTTTTAGCATTAATAATTTTTTTAAAACTCATATTCCATTTGTAACTGTCTCTTCTTGGTGAGTGCAAAGCAAATAAACTTAACCAGAAGATAAAAGAATAAAGAAAGTTTTATTACCTGTAGCAGGTTAGAAAAGCCAAAAGCACTCCCCTCCTTGAACAAAGGAAGTATGGGAGCCTATATATATTCATAGGAAAGCACCTCGGTGCTGGGTACATTGCTGAGTATGCTAGGTTTAAGATGCACAGTATGGAGCATGCTCAGTTTAAGGTCATAGTTCAAGAAGGAAACACTGTGGACACATTTCTGAGCATGCTTAGCTCAAGGTTATGGAGCACGTGTTCAAAAAGTTAAATTGGTAGACTGGAACACTTCTAGGCATGCTCAGCTTCTTTTTCCCTAAAAGTGTTAGCTGAAACCAAAGGAAAGGACATTTTGGGAGGTGCATTAATACAGAGATTGCCCTTAAGGGTGCCAGCCTTATCTAGCTGCTAACACTTAATTTACTAATTTTAAAATCTTCATTGCATACTTCACTAAACACACTTTAGATTTTTTCCTTAAATTGTGGATCTCAAATATAGAAATTTCCTTATATTCTGGGCGCATGGTGGTACACACCTGTAATCCCAGCAAGTTGGGAGGCAGAGGCAGAAGGATTGCAAGTTCATGACCAGAGGCAGTCTATATAATTTAGTGAGACTAAATTAGATTTAAAACATTTACTGGTGAAGCTCAAAGATCATAGCCTTCAATATGGGTTGTAACTAAACATCCACAAAACAAAAATCCTTATGACTGGGTCAGTATGCAACTTCACAACAAATGGAGAAAAGATTGAGGTTGTCCAAGATTTTTCTTTGCTTGTAATCTGTAATCAACACCTGTGGAAACAACAGTCAGGACACAAAAGAGGCATTGCTCTAGGAAAAGCTGTGGCAAAAGATCTCTTTAGAGTGTTGAAAGGTAAAGATGTCACATTGAAGACGAACGTGTGTCTGATCACATTGAAGACGAACGTGTGTCTGACTCATGCCATGGTATTTTCAGTTGCATCATAAGGTTGTCAAAGCTAGACATTGAACAAGTGAGACAGGAAAAGAATTGATGCTTTTTAATTATGGTGCTGGAGACATCTATTGAATATACCATGGACTGACAAAAGAACCAACAGAACTGTCCTAGAAGAAGTACAACCAAAGTGCTCCTTGGAAGCAAGGATGGCTAGACTGCGTCTTACATATTTCAGACATGTAGTCAGGAGAGACCAATCCCTGGAGAAAGACATCATGTCTGGAAGAGTGGCAGGTCAACAAAAAAAAGGGAAACCCTCCAACAGATGGATTGACACAGTGTCTGCAACAATGGGCTTAAATATAAATAAGATCATATGCCTGGCACAGAATTGAGAAATGTTTCGATCTGCTGTACATAGGGTCGCTATGAGTTGGACTCGACTCAATGGCACCTAACCACAACAACAACAAAGAAAGCTGCAATTTAGAAGTAGTGGTAAAAAAAAAAAAAAAAAAGTCCTTGGAGACACAGCTATACATTTCTTTTTTTTTTTTTTAAGCTAGGTCTTGTTTACAGAAGCATTTAATGCTAATTGAAGAGATTTGTATTACTCTAAGGGGCTGGAGTTTAGCTCAGTTGGCAGAGCACTCTATAATTCCTGAGGACCTGGGTTCAATCTCCAGCAGGGCAAAAATGGGAGAAGGATGTGGCAGTCCACTCCTGAAACAATTAGCCATTGAAAACCCTATGAGGGTCGCTATGAGTCTGAGAAGACTTAATGGTACCTAACAACAACAGCAATGTATTACTTGAAGCTTAAATGTAAATCTGCTTTATAATGTGATTTTTTTTTTTTTTTTTTTTTGTGGTACTGGGGGTTAAACCCAAGGCCTCACACCTGCATGCTTTGCAAGTGCTGGACCACTGAGCTGTGCCCCCAGCCCATTTTTTACTTTTTGAGACAGGGTCTCGCTAAATTACACAGACTGCCTCTGGTCTCGAACTTGCGATCCTCCTGCCTCCGCCTCCCGAGCTGCTGGGATTACAGGCGTGCGCCACCACGCCTGGCTTTTTTTTTTTTAAATTTTTGAGACGGAGTCTCCCTATGTAGCCCAGGCTAGCCTTGAAGTCATAATCCTCCTGTTTCAGCCTCCCAAGTTTTGGGATTATCGGAGTGTGACACCACATCCAGTTTATGATGTATTTTTAAAGATAGTTTAGCTAATGAAAGAGTGGGTAAGAAAGATGTGTTTTTTTTTTAGGATAAAATTTTGAGAAACTCAGTTCTGGTTAGTGCATAAATTTAAATTTTTGTCTTATAGCTATCCTGCATAATCAAGAAGTTGAAAAAGAACCAAATTGGACATGAGCTTTTTCATATTCATGCAAGATTTTTATACCCTGAAGATCCTGCTAGAGAAGTCTACCTTCACTCTTAACTGCTTCAACTGGATTCTTACCTTTAAAATTCACTAGTTCTTATTGAAATTGGAGACTAAGATGTATGAAATAAAATGCTAAGTTTGCTTTGTCATTCCTTGTGGGTGATGTACTAGGAAGGCCATAATGACAACCTGCTTTGGAGGTGTGATATTTGAAGGAAATCAGGTCTTGTTATTATTATTTTAAACAGAGTATCATTAGCAGGGTTTCAATTCTTCCCTGCCTACTTTTAAACTTCTTTCCTAAATAACTAGTTAGCTATGATTTTATAATCATTTCTTAATCCAAGAACTGAGCCAGAATAATCAGTAGCAACAAGTGGTGAAGACACCAAATTAAAAAATCTGGATTTACTGTTTTTTCAGCACTAACAACCTGTTTATAAAGGTAGCAGAACAAAACCAATGAAATTTTGTTTTAATTTTAAGAATTTAGAGTTTTTCAAATAAATATTGCTTGTCATGTAGGAAAAAACCCTACATTTCATGTTTACAAATGTTTGCAATGTTCACTGCAGAATTTTTAGTATACATTTTAATCGATGTCAATCATGCACTTGATAATAATGATGAATGCCATGTACCAACTTGGATGTCAGCCAGCCTGTGACTGTGTACTTTTCCATCCATGCTCACCCTTCTGGTTGCCCTCAAAATTCTGCATGCCTGTGTAATCAAGTCTTGTTTTGTTTATAATCTATTGCAAGCAGTTGATTTGACCTTTACTGTGCAAATTTGCTTATTTACTTTTATTTTCTCTTTAGTAATAAATAGGGTATTTTTCCCAAGCCTTTCCAGATTTATGAATATATATCCAAGTGTTAAAATATTTACTTTCCAATTCTTATAATTTTGGTCTATGTAATTTTTAAATGAATAGAGATTTATTTTCTACATGATTTCAGTTATGACTTGTCCATATGATTTTAAAATGAGAGAGAAAAAAATTCTATCTAGTTCCCTTTGTGATCTCCCATAAATTAGTCAGCATGTTATTTTTGGTCAATTTTAGTCCATTTAAAATGTTCAGTTTTAGTGATGTCAGATATGTGTCACTAAAGTAAATCACCACTCTCACTTTGTTGTTGGGTGCCATTGTGTCGGTCCTACTCATAGCAACCCTCATAGCATTTTCAATGGCTGGTTTGGGATTGCTTAGGGAGTGAATTGCCATGTCTTTCTCCTGTTTTTTTTTTTTTTTTTTTTTTTTTTTTTGCAGTGCTGGGGATTGAACCTGGGTCCTCAGTGAATATAGAGTAGCACTCAACCAACTGAGCTAAACCCCAGCCCTATATGTGAGATAAGAAACGCATATATATCTTGGGCTGTCCAGTTGTTCTTTTGTATTTTGTTGTTATACCTATTTTTCAGCCCACTATGATCCTTCAATTGTTATGTGATTTGGGTTTACTTTACTTTTTACCCCTTCTGTTTTTTGTACTTTCTAAATACTTCTTTATTTATTAGAGTGATGATATATAGATCCTTTTAAAAAATATATTTACCATGTCCTTTAATATGTAAACATTTAAATGGTCAAATTGAAGCATTTTTGCCAAACATAACCTCTATCATCTTTGCATAATGATTCCTTGCTCTGTAGCATTGAGCAATTATCTTAGAATTTGTCTAATTTTTTTCTCTGACTAAATCCCAGCTCTAATCTGCATGCATTTCTTATTTCTCGTGTGTGTGTGTGTGTGTGTGTGTGTGTGTGTGTGTGTGTGTGTGTGTGTGTGTTCTCTTTGTGATTCATAGTATGCTTCATTGAGATTCAAAGCCGATTTGGAGGAAAAGAAAAGCACCTTTGCTTGGTAGGTAAGCAGGCAGTTTTTCCTAGAGTGGGTTCTGCATGCTATGGAGAACAGTTCTCACACTGAAGAATTTCTGGCTCATAGCATGAGCTCATTAACTCCTCACTCCTTCTCTTTAACCGAGTGAACCAGCTTTACGCAAATGTGTAGCAGTCAGACTCTGATGAGAGTCCTGTGTTCAATTTTTGGGATTTTATTGTGCTCTCTTTAGTAGTAGTTTTTAAAATAAACAGAACCCCTTCTGTTGTACTTTGTATACTATAAAAGTCATTTTCCATCCTACAATTAATAAAGGAAAAAATCGTCTGGTACAGGAAGACCAGGACATGATTTTAGCAATCTCTGATTAGAAAAGAAGTAGCATAATGTATAGCTTCTTCATTACTTTTTCCCAGATGATCTGAGTTTTAATCAAGTTCTTTCCTCTGTATGCATTCTCCCATTTCCCTACTTTTATATTTACTTTCCCACTATTGCATTTGTAGTGCACCTCAATCATTGGAGAATGCTTTGAGGGATGTAAAATTTTGTAGAACCATTTTCAGTCTCAAAGTTTAATAGCCACTAACCTCATGGGAGTTATCAGGCTGTTCAAACAAATTCTTACCTTCTCTCACAATCCTAAGCTAGTCATCTTTTCTCTAAGAGGATGTGTTGTGTTACTAATTTAGGTGAGTTTATTAAAACAAAGTTATGTTCTTAAAGATTTATATAAAAGATAAAACAGAGGCTAATACTTTATTCTTAGGACAACAGTTTGAATCCAGTTAATGCCCAGAGCAAATGTTTTCATTCTTCTGTGATGGCTCTGGTGACATCATGATAGTTCTACATGCACCTTGCTTCAAATTCAGGGACTAGGAATGGAAGAGAACTGGAGGCCAAAGGTGAAAGATGGAGGCTCTTGCTGGTGAAGGCAATTCTGTTCCTGAAACTGTCCAGGACCTCTTAGCACACATGAAAGTTATAAGCAACTCTAAAAGTAGTACATGGGCAGTAAATGCTGTGTACCAATTTATATAGTCTCTGATTGAAATGTCACGTATTTAGAAGGGATATATGTGTGTTTAGATATAATTTGTGCCTAAAATAGGTCTGGATAGAAAATATCTTCTGAAAAAATTGTCTTCTGGAATTAAAATATGAAAACAGGTTTTCTTTATTGTTACTTTTCCTTTTAATGAAGGAAACTGGTGCTGCGTATATATGTTTTACCAATATTTATTATGTTTTAAGAATCTGGGTATGGTGGTGCATGCCTGTAATTTTAATATTTGAGAGGCTGAGGCAGGAGGGTTGGCGAATTCAAAGCCAGCCTGGACTAGATAGTGAGACCGTGTCTCGATTAAAATAAAAATTACAGTTTACACATCTTATTTTAAAGTAAGGATTTTAAAAACATTTTCTTTTATTTGTTAGTACTAATTTGGGGGGGAATTTTGAAATTTTTTCAATTTAAATGTTGAATTAAAAATATAACCTTTTGTAAACACAGGACTGGAAATGGTCTGTTAACTTTAAATTTTGGAAAAATATCTACCAGCCTGGAAGTTGTATTTAATTCTTGGCTTATTTAGATATTTGGACTATTTTTAAATTTTTAAATAATTAGATTTTCATGTGATACAGAATTAGAAAAACACATAGACTTTATATAATTTTTGTTACATTTGAATTCATTGTATATTGTAAAAATTCTCCCAGTGCAGTACTTGTTGGAAAATACTGTCTTATTTTTCATTGTTTGCACAAATTCATTTAAAATTCTATTAAAATCAGGATGATACATAGTATTTGTTGTAATTTTCTGCAGAAAAAGACAAATTTGAATGATCCCAGCACTTGGGGGGCTGAGGCAGGAGGATCTTGAGTTTGAGGCCAGCCTGGGCTACATGGGAAACAGTGGCTCAAAAAAACAAAAACAAAAACAAAATGAAAAAGACAAATTTGACAATGTTGAAAGCAAAATGCTAACATTATAGAGTCATAGAGCCTATGGGCCTTAGAGACCATTTTCTAATGAAAGAATAACCTCTTCCCAGCATTCCTACTGGACACTTATCTAGCTCCTGCTTCCAGTCTTCCAGTGATGGTATTGAAGCATTGGTTTCCAGGCTTGCTGCATATTGGAATTACCTCAAAGCTTAAAAAAAATATATTGATTGAAGTCTGGGTCCCATGTCTAGAGATTGAGATTTAATTCTTCTGGAGTGTTGTCTAGTCTTTGGGATTTCTGGGGGGAAAAATATCTTCAGGTGATTCTAATGTGCAGGCAAGTTTGGGAATTGATGACAAGTCATGTGGAGAAGCACATCACTTTTTCAACATTTGAGAATCCACACTGGGGAGGAAATGTGACTGATGTTAGGAAGGTTCTATACACATTTAGATGTCACTTGAGAGGCTACACACACCCCATAGTGTTTGTGTAAAACGTAAGAAGCATTTCCACTTAAATTCAAGAGCCATTTCATAAGAAGATATCACATTGGCAGAGAGTCCATGACGATGGGTGTTAGGACTCTGGCTCTGTCACTTTGACTTTTTTTTCACTCTGGTCTAGAGGAAAAATCTACAGGGTCTGCATTGCAAGTGCTTGTTTGTAGGGCACTGCCTAGAGAGGCAGTTTGCCCTAGGGTCTATCTGGCCATTGGAAAATTTTATAGAAAATTAACAGTAGTCTTATGCCTGATGTAATAATAAAAGTATTTTTATATCTTGATTTCATTTTCTAATAATTCACCTTTGATGTATTTTATAAAATATCAATCCTTAGTGGTTTAGACGTTCTCTCTCTCTCTCTCTCGCTCTCTCTTTCTTTCTTTCTTTTTAAAGAAAAGGGCCAATCACAACAGCTCTGATGTAGCCTGAAGTTTCAGTGGCTAATGACTGGACTTTATTCACCTCTGAATCCCTTATATGTAAACTGTGCCTGGAAGAGGTCAATAAGTGTTTGTTGTGGGTGACTTGAAATGACCCTTTCTTTTGCTAGAAAAGCTTTTCTTATGTTCAGCCAAAATCTCTCTGACTTACTTTTGCCTTCAAAAAAGTCATGTTCTTATTACAAATTTATGTGTTAGGTTTTCAGAGGTTAAAAGATTGGTACCATGTCTTTAACCCCTAGTCGGCTTTAAGCAAAACTTGCATAATTCCTTCACTCATTTATAAGGATTAGGATTAGGGTGTGCTGGAAATAACATTTGATGAAAGAAAAATGCTAAGATATCCTAAATTTAATTATAAGGACTGGAGGAGAAAGGAAGGAGGAGATAGAGGGTTAAATCCTTGACTCACAACCCTAGACAGCCAGACTCCTAGGTACCATTGCATACTGCTTACAACTTCAACTAATACAAAAGTTGCATGTACTCCTCATGGACTGCCTTATCCCAAAGTTTTCCTGGCTTCATGTCCTCCCTTTTAACTACAGCCAAGATAGGTTTGCTACAAATAAGCCTTCTTTCTTCAAATTTTTTCATAAAATATTCTTAGCTCTAGGTCCAGCAGACATAGTTCCAACTGCTATGGAGGCTTGCTGCTAGTTGTTGTTAGGTGCTGTTGAGTAGTGTCTGACTCATAGCGACCCTTATAGGGTTTTCAATGGATGATTGTTTTGGGATTGCCTCGGGGAGTGGATTGTCATGTCCTCCCATTTTTGCGGTGCTGGAATCAAATCCAGGACCTCAGAGACTGCAGAGCGGCCCTCTACCAACTGAGCTAAATCCCAGCCTGCTTTGCTGGTGGTAGTTGTGGAATTTATTTCAAAACCTGGTCCTTTTGTGGCCAGCATCTCTAATGGCTCAATAAACCCTTTATTTCAGAGATCCCACCCTCCCAGAAGTTGTGGGATAACTACCCCAAATATGAATGGCTTAAGGACTGTTTCCACAAGTTCAGAGGTATCATTCCAGGGCTAGTAGGGAAGATTTGCATGTTACCAGGAACTTAGTACCTCTCGATTTTGGTGTTGGGAAGTGGGAAGATATGTCTGGAAGAAGGGAGACATGCAGTCTGGCCTTAGGAGATGCAGCAGCTTTTTATTTTTATTATTTATTATTTATTTATTTTTTATTATTAGAAATTTTTAATGTACATCATAATGTGATTCATTTTTTGACATGCTTTTCATTGTGACAATTTTCATATATGCAATTTGATAAGTATTATTCATATAGGTTACCCCTTACCCTCCTCTATGTTTCCCCCCTCCTCCCCTTCCCATCTAAGTTTCCCATCCAAGTTTTCTCTATCTTTTACTATATAGTATTTTTCTATATGTCCTTGGGTTCCATTTCTGTTTAAGATAGAAACTTTCCCTGTAGTGGTCTTTGTTTCTATCTTGTTAGAACAATTACATGCAATTCCTAGTCCATTTATATTGACCTCATTCTTATCTTCCCTCCCCCCCTTTTAATGTGATCTGACCTTTGAGTAGGATTTTTCCTTCTTGTAATTTTGAGTCAGCTCTCTCATATGAGTGAGAACATGTGTTGTTTCTCTTTCTGAGCTTGTGTTCGTTCACTTAAAATAATTTTCTCTAATTCCATCCATTTTGCTGCGAAT
>VMDO01015651.1:0-50431 GCA_007922755.1 Pedetes capensis
TATGTCTTGATTGCATGTTTGATCTATTTCAGATTGCAGAAGCTGATAGAAGTCTTCCCTTTCTTCATTTGTGGCCTTAGTGGTGGGTGCATAAATTTGAATAATAGTCATATTAACTGGCCTTCCTTGTAGGTGTATGGATATTATTCTATCACTGACAACATTGTATTTCATGACAGATCTTGAAATGTCTTTTTTGTTGATGAATGCAACCCCATTTCTCTTTAGTTTGTCATTCCCAGCATAGTAGACCATATGATTGTCTGACTCAAAATGGTCTATGCCAGTCCATTTTAGCTCACTGATGCCTAGAATGTCAATGTTTATGTGCTCCATTTCTCTTTTAACAATTTCTAATTTTCCTCGATTCATACTATGTACATCCCATGTTCCAGTTATTAATGGATGTTTACAGTTGTTTCTCCACATTTTGAGTCATGCCACATCAGCAAATGGAGGTCCCTGGGGCTTTTTTCCATTTCTGTCATCACAGTAGACTCTGCATTGAGGAGGCAACTCTTCCCCAGTAGTCTTTTGAGTGCCTTCCAACCTGGGGCGCTCATTTTCCAGCACTATATCTGACAGTGTTTCTTTGCTATTCATAGAGTTTTCAATGGCTAGTTGTTTTGGGAGTGGTTCACCAGGTCCTACTCCCTAGTCTGTCTTAGTCTGGAAGCTCAGCTGAAAACCTGTCCACCATGGGTAACCTTGCTCATATCTGAGGTACCAGTGGCATAGCTTTCAGCCTCATCACAACACACAAGCCCCCACAGTGCAGCAAACTGACAGACGTGTGGGGGAGGTTGTAGTGAAAGCAAAGTAAAAGGCTAAAATTTTAAAAGGAAAATGTGGGAAAAACAGAGATGACTAATAACAGAGCTTCGATACATAACTTTTAAAATACTAGTAGAAGAAGAATGTCTCATAGACTATGTGAAATAAGAAAAAAAATCAAAGTGGTAGGAGGAGAAACAAATGACCCAAATATGAAAGGGGCAAAAGCAGTAAAAAGTGATAATTTGTGGCAAGGTACAGTGACACATGCCTATAATCCCAGCAATTCAGGGGGCTGAGGCAAGAGGATTGCAAGTTCAAGGCCAGAGGCAGCTTCTTCAACTTAGTGAGACCCTGTTTCAAGATAGACTGTTTCAAGATAAAAAAAAAAAATTAAAGTAGCTTGTGATGCAGCTCAGAGATAGAGCACTTGCAGAGTATGTGTAAGGCCCTAGGTTCAAGCCCCAAGTACTGTCCCCCCCAAAAAAAAGAAAACAAAAGAAAAGTGATTTTTTTTTCAATATGGGAATCTCAACAGCATCCCATGCTATAGAGAAGTCAAATTAAAGAGAACCAAAGGGCTGGGATGTCGCTCAGTGATAGAGTGCTTGCCTAGCATGCATAAGTCTCTTAGTTCAAACCCTGGCAATCAATCAGTCAACTAATTGGTCTATCCATTGAACTGTATGGAGTCACCTGAAGGTGGCAGGTGAAAAACAGTTTTGCAGAGATGATCTTCTAGTGAAGTGGCCAAAGGAGAAAGCATATGGCAGTAAACTCAAAAGAAAAATATGCAATGAAGTTGAGAATCTTGTTCATAGGGGCAGAGGGGATTTGCTAACTCCAGAAAGGAGAGAGATTAGAGAAGAAAAATAAATGAAAAGGGAAAATACTCTCTGACCTTATTTTCTCCTCACAAGAAGACTTCAGAGTAAAGGCTATGGAAGAAAGGCAAATCAGAGGAAAATTCTAAGGGGCAGGAGAGGATGAATCATCAACCAAAGAAGTTCATATATGAAATTCAAAGAATGAGTTCAAGAGCTTAAGGCAAATTAGCCTCTTGCTTCAGAGAGAGGGGAGGATTTTTCTCTGATTGAAGATAGTGAAGCTCAAGACACAGAAATGTCCATGAGATGGTAGCAAATGGGTGCATGTGGTACAGCCTCCATTTCTGAGTAGGATGTGGCCAGGATGTTGGCTAGAATAGTGAGTCAGAAGGGAATAATCAAAGTTCAGCATGGATGTTTTGGGACATGTGGGAAGTAGCTGACCAGAGATGTATAAAAGATCCTTGAATAGCCCACAGGGTACATCTGAGGATAAAGCACATTGATCTGCCAAAATTCCCTTCCAAAGCGTAGCACCCAAAGTATAACCTGAAAAGACAGAGAGCTGTCAGACAGGTTATTTAGTGCTCAATGCTTTCCTGAAAGAAAGAATCATAATTTACTATCTTTAGATAGGAAAACTGATGCCTCACACAAGCAACACAGATGGCAATAGGCAATGCTGAGTTTTGATCCCAGGTCCTTTGCTCTGTCCACTCTGACATCCTCTCCTTGTGTGGTCATTCACCCTGTTAACTTGTATCGATGGTTTCCAATATGAGTGCTCAGCTTATAAGAAAGATACCTTGAGAAAATATCTACCTTGGGCCAAGGATTTTTAATAACTGTATCAAGGACCATCTCTACAGACAATGGAAACATCAAGTACTTTAGAAGGCGTATGTGTGTGTGTGTGTGTGTGTGTGTGTGTTTACAAAATACATCTAAGGTAGCAGAGTTTGCTTTGCCTTCAACAGGGGCCCCTTTTCTTCATATTTTATGGAGCATTAGCCATTTACACTTATTTACAAAGAGTAAAGAAAGAAATACCTTTGGTGTTTATCATCATTATATGATTAAAACCCAACCTAATGGATTAGGAGTGTTTTTGTCTCTCAAACCCCATCCCACCTGATTTATTCTAAGATTATCTCAAAAATTGATTTTTAATTAGGAAAAGAGGATACATTGTAATGTACATTATAAAGGATTAGGCAAAATGAACTGATGTTTTCCTTAAAAATCAAAATTTTTTGTCAGAGTATTTTTAGCTATAATGGTCTCTGACATGCAAAAGATTAGTGCATTAGTCGAGATATAGGATGTTAGCTTTTAAAATAAACAATCCCCATATTTCACTGGTTCAAGTTTATTTGTTGCCCACATGAGAGAGAATGGCTCTTTTGGTGTCTCTTCTTCTTGTGGTGACTCAGGGATTCAGGCTCCTGAGAATCATCCATTACACATCACTTGCACAGTTGTCACAGAAGGGAGATATACAACCATGGAAAATTGAATAGGTGAGTTTATGGCCATGCCTACCAGTGGAATATACTTTTACCCCCATTGTATTGGTCAGAACCTAATCACATAATCCCAATCAAACTGCAAGGCAGGCTTGGAAATACAGATATCTTGTACACCCAGGAAAATAAGAATGATGTATATCTATGAGTAGACTATGAGACTACTTTTGTTATGATAAACATGAGCAAAAATTAGAATTATACAAGTATCTAATACTTCTGGGTGATTCTGCATGCTAAATGGAAAAAAAGTGACCTTCAGTGAATATTCTCATCACTTCTCTTATAAATCATTACCTATCTATTTCACTGTCTGCAGCCATAGCACCCTGGCATCAGATCTTGCCTGACCTTGGAAACTAGGCAGGGTCAGCCTGGTTAGTCCTTGGATGGGAGACTGCCTGGGAATACCAGGTGCTACGTGCTAGGGAGAAGGATCCAGAAACCCACTGCTGAACAACCCACCATTGAAAACCCTATGAATAGCAGAATAGCACTGACAATAGTGCTGGACATGGCACAGTGTCAGGGAGGGTTTTGTTCTATTGTATATAGGGTCGATATGAGTCAGACCCTATGTACAACAACATCTATTTCACCATGCTTAGACTGAATGGGAAACAAAGGTAGTAAGAATACTGACAATTACTTACAATTAAAATGAAGAAATGAATTTTCAGAAAGGTTAATGATCTATTCAAGGTTGCTAAGAAATACAACTTAAATTCTACCAATACCTGTAGGTATCCAACAGCTTTATATAGGATTATAAGAATTAGAGTGATTTTCTCATGATTAAATAACATGATACTTTAAGGTTCATTTTAAGGAGTATTAGAGCTTTTGTAAAGTCTTCAAACATACTATCTTCCATGTCTAGCATGTTCTTTGCTTAGCTGCATTTCATCCAGCAAGTCTCAAATTAATAAAGCCTCATTAAAGAGGACATCTTTTCTAACCCTAAATTTTCTCACTTTATATTTTTATCTCCCAGGATCCATTTTACCTATTTCCTATTAATATCTAATTTAAAATAAGAAAATATCATTGAGAATAAAAATCATGTATCTTCTTTCTGACTGAAAGTTGGGAGAGAGGAAATATCATCCACTCCTCTACACACATCTGTGGGGTTTAGCTCAGTTGGTAGAGTGCCACTCTGTGCTCTCTGAGGCCCTAGGTTTTATCACCAGTGCCACAAAAAATGAGAAAAGTACCTGGCAGCCCACACCCAAAACAATCTTGGAAAAAAAATCAGCCATTAAAAATCCTATGAATAGCAGAGAAGCAATGACATAATGCCAGGCATGGCACAATGTCAAGGAATGCTTCATTCTGTTGTACATAGGATCACTACACATCACACCCAAATCAACAACACCTAACAACAACCACCACCTCTATACACACATAGATTTCCACACTGACTAGTATCTTCTACATGCTTCATAAATAAAAGAATAAATAAACATATTAACAGGTTTATTAGTGCTTGGAGCCCACTATATTTCAATTAATGTACTGGCATTCCCAATTAGGAAATTAAGTTCTTTTTCTGAGTTTGTTGTTAGGTGCCCTCAAGTTGGTGTTCCAGTCATAGCGACCCTATGTACAACAGGCAAAACACTATTGTCAGTGCTTCTCTGCTATTCATAAGGTTTTCGATGGTGGATTGATTTTTGGGAGTGGGTTGCCAGGTCCTTCTCTTAAGCCTACAGCACCTGGTGTTCCCAGGTGGTCTCCCATCCAAGTATGAACCAGGCCCAACACTGCTTAGCTTCCAAGATCTGATGGGATCAGACACCACAGTGGTACAGCTGGAGGATTTTTCTGAAGTATATACCCAATAAATGATGAATTTTTGACTCCAAAGCTTAGGATTATTCTGTGATGAACTAAAATATTTATTCTCCTTTTCATGACCTATTACAAATGTGTATGAAATAATGTGTCCTCAATCACTAATGTGTTTATTTATTAGCAGTAAATATGCTCAGAAATGGTTTTGTTCTACTTCAACTTAGTTTTAGTGCTAAAACCATAATTACAATCTGATAGATATTTAAATTTCCTGTTAATTCTATGTGGCCATTTTGGGGAACACAATTTGTCTGGCACTTGACTTGCTGCCACATATCAGACTAGATAGCTTATGTATTCTTGTAAATTCCAACAATACCCATTTTGATAATGTTAAAGATTAACAAACCAAGTGCCATACTATGCCCTATATCTGCTTCTCTGCTATTCATAGGATTTTTCAATGGCTGATTGTTTTTTGGGAGAGGGCTGCCAGGTCCTTCTCCCAAGCCTACAGCACCTAATGTTGCCAAGTGGTCTCCCATCCAAGGACTAACCAGGCCAAAAACTGCTTAGCTTTGGAGATCTGACGAGACTGGGTGCCAGGGTGGTACAGCTGCAGGCTTCTTAAGAATAGGCACAAATATGGAATTCTTACAATTGACCAGGTAGCTGTTTTCCAAATCTTTTGGCATATACAAGTGAGTACCTCCAGTGCCACATGTGTTTGTTAAATCACATCAATTAATATTCCACCAATTCCTGAAGCCTTATGTTTTGCCAGTACCTTCAAGGCAACTTCTACTTCTTCCTTCAGTAACCCTGGTTCCTAATCACATGCAACCTCTTGAAATGGTTGATCAGCCATCAGTTCTTTTTGGTTTTATGACTCTGTGTATTCCGTCCATATTCTTTTGATGTTTCCTGCATCATTTAATATTTTCCTTATTGCCACTTGAGGCTTAAACTTTTCTTCAATTCTTTAAGCTTGATAAAAATAAAGCATGCTCTTCCCTTTTGGGTTCTAACCCCAGCTCTTTGCACATGTCACTATAATATTTAATTTTTGTCTTCTTGAGCTGTCCTTTGAAATTTTCTGTTTAGTTCGTTAACTTTGTCATATCTTCCTTTTACTTTAGCTACTCTAATTTCAAGGGAATTTTTTACAGTTTTTTTGACATATAACTTGGCTTTCTTTTTGTTCCTGTCTTTTTAACAACCTTATTCTTTCCTCATGAATGATGTCTTTGATACCATGCCACAACTTGCCTGTCTTCCATCATTAGTGTCTAATGCACCAAACCTATTCTTGAGGTGGTCTCTAAACTCAGGTGGGACATGCTCAAGGTCATACTTTGGCTCTTGTATATCTGTTCTGATTTTCTTTAGTTTCATTTTGAATCTGAATATGAATAGTTGATGGTCTGATCCACAGTCAGCACCTGGTCTTGTTCCGATTTCTGATATTGAGGCTTTCCATTGTCTCTTTCCACAAATGTACTCAGTTTGGTACGTATATGTTCCATCTGGTCAACTCCATGTGAATAGTTGCCATTTATGTTGGTGAAAACAACATATGTGCAATGAAAAAGTCATTCATCTTACAAAATTCTATTACACAATTGCCGACATTTTTTCTGTCACCAAGGCCATATATTCCAACTATTGAGCCTTCTCTTTTCCAACTGTTTCATTCCATTCACCAGTGATTATCAATGCATCCTGATTGCATGCTCCATCAGTTTCAGACTGTGGAAGGTAGTAAAAAAAAAAAACTTCCCTGTCTTCATTTGTGGCCTTAGTAATAAGTGTATAAATTTGAGTCATATTAACTGGTCTTCCTTGTAGGCATATGGATATTATTCTGTCACTGACAGCATTATCGTTCAGGACAGATCTGAATGCAACCTTATTTCTAAGTTGTCATTCCCAACATACTAGACCATATGATTATTGTTGTTAGTTGCCAACAAATTGGGTATGACTAATAGTGACCCTATGTACAACAGAATGAAACACTTCCCAACACTGTGCCATGCCCAGTACTATGTCAGTACTTCTCTGCTATTCATAAGGTTTTCAATGGCTCATTGTTTTTTGGAAGTAAGTTGCCAGGTCCATTTCCCAAGCCAACAGGACCTGGTATTCCCAGGCAGTCTCCCATCCAAGTAACCAGGCCCAATGCTGCTTAGCTTCCAAGATCTGACAGGATCAGGTGCCACAGTGGTATGCCTGCAAGCATATATTTTGTAGTTATACAATACATTACATATAATAAATGTCCTCTATAAATGCCATGTTTTTGAGGTGGGTACTAAGAATAAAATTTCTTCCTTGAGAATACTATTGTTTGAGGGGGACACAAGAACAGGAGCATGAATAGATGATGACTTTTTAAAAATAGAAATCAGTCAAAGTTAAATAAAGACAGCAAAATGTAGTGCTGAGTGTACACTAAATTAGTAGGCAAATACTTTAAACTTACTGTGCTTCTGCATAGTGAGATAGAGCAGACAAAGCATATTTCTCATTGATGTTAGACTTGGTCACTTGACCTGCTTTGTCGAAAGGACCATGAGGGGGACATGGCTGGAGCAGAGGCTTTAAATGAGCAGTGTGCATGGCTTGGCCTCTTGCACTTTTGCCATCTGTCCTGAGGAAAGCATGTCTCAGGTGGCTGCAGATCCAAGGTGAATGAACAAATGGGCAGCATAGATCTGAACCCCACCCTCAACCTAAAGCCAAGGTCAGCCAGCATCAGGAGACATGCAGATTATTGAACAATAAAATATATGCTGGTGCAATAAGCCCCTGAGGTCTTGAGGTTGGCTGTTACACATCATAAACCAATAAATATATCATGCATCAGAGTAAGAAAAAAAAGTACTTTCAAATGAATAGGTGGAATTGGTCCCTCTTTTTCCCATCAGCTTTCTGGCACTCTCATGTTTAGAAAGTGACATTTTTACAGCTGTTAGTTAAAACTAATGTGAGATTTTACTCATTCTGTCTGAGACACCTAAAATATGTACGTGCAAAGCAGATAGTTCTTTAGCACCCCAAAAATTGTCAAAACAAATTTAGAAGGGAAGATTCAAAAGCAGCTTTTGAAAATCTAGAGCTGGACCATTAAAATCTTATAAATAAATTAGATTCTAATTTGGGGACTGTGTCTAAAAGTTTTGAGATAAAGATCACTATGTGAACATGAGTGATGTATTAATTAATTGCCTGTAGGAAGATTTTCCTTGCTTATTTGAAATGTTTTAATAAAATCAAGTAGAAATAGACACAGTACCTGTGCTGGTTAGTGGAGAAGGACATCTGCCTAGACACAGAAATTTTTGTTTGTTTACATTTTTTAACTTTAATATGCCCAAGAGGTCTTTGGCATGCATCAATCAAAAATTAGGAAATGCCAGATCCCAGGGTACACACTCATAATCACAGCAATTTATGAGGCTAAGCAAGAGCATTGCATTCTCAAGGGCAGAGGCAGCCTGCACAACTTAGCAAGACCCTGACTCAAAGTAAAAATTTAAAAATGGGCTGGAAGTGCAGCTCATTAGTAGAACACTTGCCTAGCATGTGCAAGGCTCTGGGTTCAATCCCAAAGGGCAGAAGGGGAAAAAAAACACAGGGAAATTGTGTCATTTTTCCATCAATTTTACTCTCTTATCCTCATGTTATCCATGCACATAATGAAACATTAGGGAGCTTTTTTTTTAAAGGAGAGAGAAATGAAATATCCCAAAAGGTCAAAAATCAATGATCCTTTTACAGATGGGACTCCAGGGAAACATATACTTTGCTTTTAGCCAGGGTTTGAGACTCCTTCTTGAATACTTGAGGTTTGATGACATAAATCAATAATTTCTTTAAAGGAGGTCCTCTAGGGACCAGAGGAATGCTGCCTTTGAAAAACTGAATTGTCTACACCAGTGCAGGAAGGGCTTCTAAGCTTATTTTTTGGTTAGGTGTTTCCTTTTAATATGCAAGAATTGCTGCTGTTGTTGTTAGGTGCAGTCGAGTCAGTATCTGACTCATAGCGACCCTCATAGGGTTTTCAATGGCAGACTGTTTCAGGATTGCCTTGGGAGTGGATTGCCAGGTCCTTCTCCCATTTTTGTGGTGCTGGGAATTGAACTCGGGACCTCAGAGACTGCAGTGCAGCGCTCTACCAACTGAGCTAAATCCCAACCCATGCAAGAATTAGACGGCAAGAGTAATGATTTTCTAGTATGGAGCTTTCTCAAAAAGTTAAAAATAGAACTAAAATATGATTCATCAACCCCACTACTGGATACGTACCCCAAAGAAATGAAATCAGTATATAAAAAGAAAGCTATACACCCATGTTTCTTACAGCACTGCTCACCGTAGCTAAGATATGGAATCAACCTAAGTGTTTATCAGCAAGAGCACAGACAAAGATAATGTGGGGAGCTGGGTGAGGTGGTGCACTCCTGTATCCCAGTGACTCAAGAGGCAGAGGCTGGAGGATGGCGAGTTCAAGGCCAGAGGTAATCTGGGTAATTTAGGGAGACCTTGATTCAAAATTTAAAAAAATTAAAATTGGCTTCAGGTGCTACTCAGTGGTAGAGCACTTGCAAGGTATGTACAAAGCCCTGAATTCAACCCTCAAATATCATATTTTAAAAAAAAATTTAAAAAAAAAGAAAATGCGGGACCTATGCACCATGGTATACTATTCAATCATTTAAGAAAAGAGTGAAATCCTGTCATTTGCAACAACATGGATAAACGTGGAGAACATTTTGTTAAATGAAATAAACCAAGCACAGAAATCCAAATGCTGCATGATCCCACTCACCTGTGCCATCTAAAATGCTTAGCTCTTAGAAGTTGAGAATAAAATATTTGTTACCAGAGGCTAAGTACAGGGAGTGTTTGGTCAATAGATACAATACTATAGTTGGATAGAATAAGTTATTGTGTCCTAGTAAACAAAAAGGTGATTACGCCAACACCAATATAGTATAGACATCAACAAAACTGAAAGAGAGGGATTTTGAATGATCTCACCATGAAGAAATAATCAATACTACATGGGGTACTTTTCTCATTACTGTGACCAAAACACCTGAGAGAACAACTTACAAGAGAAGATTTGTTTTAGCTCACTGTTTCAGAGATTTCAGTCCATAGTCCTGGGCTCCACTGGCTCTGGGCTCATGGTAAGGCAGAACATTTTGAGGGCGGGCATGTGTGAATGAGTAGACTGTTTCACTCCATGGCAGACAGGAAGCAGAGAGAGGGAGGAAGGGACTGGGAACTGGGTATAATCTCCAAAGGCATGCCTCTAGTGTCTTACGTCTCCAACTAAAGTTTCTAAAGTTCTCAGAACCTTCCACAACAGCACCACCAGACAGGAACCAAGCACTCAACGCATGAGCCTACAGGATACATTTCATTTTCAAACCATAACGAACATTTAAGGTGGTAAATGTGCTGATTTCCCAGAAATGATCATAACACAATGTATGTTATTAGGTGCCACAGAGTCAGATCTGACTGATAGCAACCCTTTGGACAACAGAATGAAATACTACATGATCTTTTTTAAAATTTGAGCCCAGTGTTCCAGCCACTGTGTTTCTTCTTATTTTGAGTCTTGCCATGTCAGCAAAAGGAAATCCCAGGGACTTTACTCCATTTCTGTCATTAAGGTCAACTCTATTGTGAGGCGGCGACTCTTCCCCAGTTGTTTCTTGAATGTCTTCTAACCTGGGGGGGCTCATCTTTCAGCACTATATTTGGTAGTGCTTCTCTGTGATCCATAGGGTTTTCAATGGCCAATTGTTTTGGGAGTAGGCTCCCAGATCTTTCTCCCTAATCTGTCTTAATCTGGAAGCTCAGCTGAAACCGGCCCACATGAGTTGCCCTGCTGGTATCTAAACCACCAATGGCATAGCTTTCAGCATCACAGCAACACACAAACCCCCACAGCATGACAAGCTGACAGACATGTGGGGTGGGGGGCACAATGTATACATATATCATGATATCGTATCTTATAAATACATAAATTATTAGATGTCAATCAAAAATAAGCTGTTACTCATTTTAAGACACAGTACCTCATCCAAAATGGCAAGGAGATGAGTAACATTAGCTCTCATAGGCTGATGGTGGGAAGAGATTTTAATGAGCACTTTCTTGGCATAAGATGTGAAAACTGAAATCACAACTGAAGGAAAGAAAAGTGAAGACACTTTCACCACTGAATTTTGTCCTAACAAAATAGTATTTGGTTTTGTGAAGGCTGTATATTACTTACCTGGAAACAGCCAAAAATCCAACTGTAGTTGTTATTGTTATTGTTCTTGTTGTTCTTGTTGTTAGGTGCTGTGGAGTCAGTATCCAACTCATAGTGACCCTATGTACAATAGGCGAAACACTACTATCATGCTTCTCTACTATTCATACGGTTTTCAATGACAGATTGTTTTTTGGGTGTGGGTTGCTGGGTCCTTCTCCCAACCAACCATAGCAGATGAGTTAAATTATCTGTATAAGTGCATAAATCAGAACACCGCACTCCAAATGATTTTTGCAGAGTGTGTAGTAAAACAGAATTGTGTTTCAGATATTTTATAGCAGTAAATTACAAAATAGATTACCAAATATGCACACAATACTCTCCCCCGCCTTTTTTTCAGGACTGGGAGTATTGAAACCAAGGCTTGTGCTAGGCAAGTGCTCCACCACTGAGCCACATGGCCAGCCTTTTTATTTTTTCTTTTATGACAGGATCTCTCTGGGTTGCTCAGGCTGCCTCTGTCCTTGAACTCATGAACGTCCTGCCTCAGCCTCTGTAGTCACTGGGATTACAGGCATGTGCCACTATGCCCAGCAATAATCCCCTTTTTATTTTAAAGGACAGGTTTTTTTCCCAGTAACTTCTTAATTAGCAATTTTTAGTGTACAACTTAAAGTGTTTCATTATGACATTTACATACATGCATATCATTATACATTGCTCATGTTCATTTCCCCATTATGCTCGTCTCCCTCCTCCCCTGCCTTCCTCCCTACCAGTGGTCCATCTTCTACTTGCATGTCTTATTTGTACATACATCTATCTTTCTATCCATCCATCCATATACATACATTCCGATTTTGCCTTAAGAGAAAAACATGTAATAATTCCCTTTTTAAAATATATAATTAGACATGAGAAGGGAAAGTAAGATAGAGAAACTATTAGCAGAGGTTATCTCTGGGTATGGGATTGTACATCATTTTTATTTCCTGCTTTATGCTCCTATTTTGTTTTCCCTCAAGTGTTCCACAATGAATATATATATCTTTGTAATTAGATAGTATACTAATGCTGCTTTTAAAAATCTCCAAAGAAAGACTTCTAAACTTCAGCACTACTAACATTGGGGGCTGGATAATTGTTATAGCAGGGAGGTATCCTGTGTATCATTGAATGTTTAACAATATCATTGGCCTCCACTCACTTCAGATCAATCCAACAGTGTCCCACATACACAGAGTTATTTGGCCAAATATCTTCTGGAGAAGGGGAAAAATCACCCCCAGTTGAGAATCACTTGTTGTTGTTGTTGTTGTTAGGTGCTGTCGAGTCGGCATCTGACTCATAGTGACCCTCATAGGATTTTCAATGGCTAACTGTTTCAGGATCGCCTTGGGAGTGGATTACCAGATCCTTCTCCCATTTTTGCAGTGCTGGGAATTGAACTCGGGACCTCAGAAACTGCAGTGCAGCACTCTACCAACTGAGGTAAATCCCAGCCCTTCCAGAATAAAATTCAGAAGTTCTTAAGCATTGAATCTAAAATAAAGCATTGTCACTAATGAGTATATATTTCAGATCTTATAGTTGGGTATAAAATAAAGTAGGAGGTGAGATTTATACAAGTTTGTTAAATTCAGCCTGCATGGTTTCAATAAGAAAGCAATTTTCAACAGAGGAAACTAGTTTTGTGGCTGTAGCTTTCATTCCCTTGCCCGTTCACTGCTATACTCAGAAGACTCCAGGGCACTATGAGGTCTTTGGTATACAAAGGATATTCCCATAGGGCAGTGAGGCAGGAGGATATGGGTAGAGGAGTCCAGCTGGGCTCTCCTCGTTAAATGTTTCTTCAGTTACCTACAAAATACAGCCCCTACATCTCAGGGGCTTAAGGTTACTTATCCATGATTACACAGCCAGATTTGACTTCTGATTCTCAATAACTCACACTATTTGACTACATTATGCTGTCTTCTCAATTTTCATCTATCATTTGAGAAACATGTATGGTAAGTGGTGTGTTCCCCAACACACACAGATGCCATGAGTTGCACTTGAGTATGTAAGAGACCCTGCCTCATAAACATTTAAAGCGTTAAAGAAATATCAGGAAGCATTATAAACATGTCATCATTATTTTTCCTGTTAGATGCATTTTTACCTATAAAGCTAGGAAAATATGCACAACTACAGTTTGAGGCCCATGTCATATACATACACAAAATTAGGAAGTTAGATAAGAAACCAGTTTTTTAATGAGTGGCAGTCATTGTTCCAGATAAATCTACCTCTTAGTATCAAATATACAAAATGAGCTAACATTTCTTTAGTGCAAATAAATGAGAATGTTGAAAAAATGTAGATTAGAGAACTGGAAATTGAAAAACACACCAATTATATTCATTAACAAGTATCCAAAATGATGATGTAGTAGTTGTGAGAGGCTGAGGTGCCTACATCAAGATACTATAATGAGACACTTTCATTATTATCTCTTTTCTGCTCTAAAAATCTGTATTGATAGAATATGTGTGGCAAATCATGTGTTATTATATTGAGTACCCATCAGGTACAATTAACTGATAGCTATAATATCACCTTACAATTGATGACTTATGCCTTAGTATTTCTTTATCCTTAAAATAATACTGTAAAGTACTCAAGGCAATTCAATTGCCAGTACTTCTGTGCTTATTCGTGGAACACACACGTCAGGGAGCATACATCTGACATTTGTGCCATTCTGTACTACATTTTGCCCTACAGTTCCCACTCGATTGGCAAGGACATGCAAGCATGGATATGTGATACCCCAGGGTTTTTGCTACTTATCTAAAGTGATATTACAAATCTCCCAGCACAATAAATTGCATCCACTTCCCTGTATATTCCTAGCAATCTCACTGAGGCTACCTTCACAGAGCAAGAGGAAAATTTAAGCAAGTTTTCCAGGCCTTTACAAATGAAGCAGGAAGTTCCTGGAGTGAGACTCAGTGAAAGGTCATAAAAGGTGTGACAATAGAAAGCTAGTGTAGACCTGGCTTTGAACTTTTTTTTTTTATTCCAGCAGACAATCCTCACTCTTATCTCCAGCCTTTTATGTGTGTTATTCACACTGTCCTCTGCCCATCTGTACCTAAATGCCATCAAGTCATCATCAAGGCTCTGCTTTCGATGCTTTGTCACACATTTCCAGGCTGCAGCTGGCTGCCCTGTTTTGGAATTCTAGCCCAATTTGTTTAAATAATGTAGTCATGCTCTGGATAATGCTTTCTGTCAAACAGTCCTTGTTAGACCTTGTTAGACCTGCATTAGGCTCATACATACACCTCAAGTTTCCACCAATCCATCCATCCATTTCTCTCTCTCTCTCTCTCTCTCTCTCTCTCTCTCTCTCTCTCTCTCTCTCTAAACAGTAATGGAGAATTGACCCCAGGGCCTTGCACATATTTTGAAAATGCTTTACCACTGAGCTGCACCCCCAGCCCCTTTTTTATTTTTTTTTTATCTTGAGACAGGGTCTTACTAAATTACACAGGCTAGTTCTGGCCTTGAATTTGCAATCCTCCTGCCTCTGCCTCCTGAGTTGCTAGGGTTACTAGAGTGTGCCACTATGCCTGGCTTGTTTTCCCCATCTCTTGAATGCATCAAGAGGCCATGTCAAATGACTGACCTAAACAAGTAAGCTTGTATAAGTTTATGAGGCCCACACCATGATAAAATCACCCAACCAGCTGGGTGTGGTGGCACACACCTGTAACCCCAGCAATTTAGGAGGCAAAGGCAGGAGGACTGCAAGTTCAAGGCCAGCAGCAGCCTATGAAATTTAGTGTGACCCTGTCTTAAAATAAAAAATAAAACACAGGCGGGGGGGAATGCAGCCCAGTGGCAGAGCACTTGCAAAGTATGTGTGAATCCCTAGGTTCAACTCCCAAGAAATGCAAAAATATAAATAAAAATCACCCAACTACACATATCCCAAAATGGAACCCCACCATTAGGCAATATATGTTGTTGTTAGGTGCCATTGAGTCATGTCCAACTCATAGCCACCTTATGTACAACATATCAAATACTACCCAACACTGTACCATGCCTGGCACTATTATCAGTGCTTCTCTGCCACTTATAGGGTTTTCAATGGCTGACTGTTTGGGGAGTGGGCTGTCAAGTCCTTCTCCCATGCCTACCGCACCTGGTATTCCCAAGCAGTCTTCCATCCAAGGACTAACCAGGCCCAGCCCTGCTTAGCTTATGGATCTGATGAGATCTGGTACCCTGGTGGTATGGCTACAGGCCCAGGCAATGCATCACTGTATTTATAAACCTCTAGTGTAACTGCTGGTAACATTATTTTCTAGTACAAACTAAAAGAACGAAGATTGTTTGACTTGTTTTCCAGGATTTTGCATAGTGTCTAGGAAAGGATAGACTCTGAACCTAGATGTAAGATTCCAATACACATCCTAATCCATTGCATTTTCTGGCTTTCTATGATAGTTAGCTTTTGCTATGTAGAATAAGACCCCAAGACCTAGTGGTTTAAGACAGCAATTATTCAATGAGGTAAGATTCCTGAGGATCTTCTGGGTGACCACTCTGGCCTGGGGTGGCTCTGTCAGTCTCTGCTAGAATCCCTAATGGGTCAGCAGTCATCTGAAGCTTAGCCTGGGATTCTTCACAATCCCAGGATTGCGGCGAATTCCCAAGAGCAGGAGAGGAAGGAAGCCCTAACGCCCAAGTACTTAGCATGTCTCTATTTCATCAGAAATATCTTACCGATCATACCAGGTCATGTGGTCCAGACAAACTGATATAAGAAGGACTATCCAGGGCCAGACACAGTGAGGTATGAACAAATCACAAAGCAATACTGCATGATTGCCACATTTTTCTTTCTCAATAAATCTTATCACTGATTCTTATGTCTTGAATGGGATATTTCTTTTCTCAAGATAACCCCATGTCTGCCAGCATAAAAATTTTCTTTTCTTTAGCAATAATAAATACAACTGTGACTGTGATCATTAACACTTAGAATGAATTTCTCTTGAGAGCAAGCCATTGTGGGAAGAGGAAAGGAAATATGATTTTGGGGTTGTTTGCTCAACATACATATTTCCTACTAAGTCATTCTCCAGGAGTAGAAAGAACTTGCTGTAATGGACTTTAAAATATAGTTGTTTGTACTATCAAAACAAAAATATGCACATTTCTTGAGATATGTTGATTTACCCATTTGCTTTCATTCAGCCACTTTCCTCATCCTCTGATAGAATAAAATTGTGACAATAATGTACATACTTTCTCAGTGATGGCTTCTTAGTCACAAATTCCCAATACCACTTGTTTGGTAAAGCAAGCTGATGAAAAACAAAAACACATCATATTAACTGGCTCCCTCCTTTTGTCCACGCATCCTAAACCTCTGTCATTACCTCGCTTTCCTGTCCCAAGAAGTTACAGAGGGTATTTACAGCTTCAAGTCGCTTAAGCCAACGTCAACTGACCATGTCAGCCTGTGCTCACCAGCTGATTTCAGAGAAGCCCTTGGAACACAGAAGGATGTGTTTACTAGGACGTGGCTCCCTAGGGATGAGCGGGCACATCTGTAATTCTAAGGAGAGTGTAATGAGGAAAAACCGGCGGCATTTTGAATGGCTCACAGCTGTTCTGGAAGCTGATAAATAAGATACGCGACAGGAGATCCTTAATTGGAGCCAGTTTTTCTTAAGTGGATACACAACACAGTGCAAGACTGAGCATTGGAACCCTGATAGCGTTGTTCACATGCAACTTAGTTTGTCTTGTAAACAGTTCCACTTTCAAATGGTGGTACTTCTTTTTTTCAAAAAAGGAAAACTATTCACCTTGTCATTTTTTAGCATTAATTAGTAGCAAGCTAGCATTATTTTTCCTGTTGTTTTTCTCTACCAACACTCCTAGAGTTTATACCTTTCTTTCCTCCTTCCTTTGTTCATGTTTCTTTTTTATTTTTCCTTTCTCCCTTCCTTCTTTTTTCATCATTTCCTCCCTTCTTTCCTTCCTTCATCTATTCCTTTCTCTCCCCCATCACACACTGTTTCTCTCCACTTTCTTCCCTCCTTCCTTCCTTGTACAATTCTTCCTGTTTTGGGGTGCTGAGATCAAAAGGACTGAATTCATTATTTCCTTTCAGGTCCTGGCCACTTACCCCTGGTACGTGGATTTTCTTGCTAGAGGATTGTGGTCTGGTGGTCTCAAAGCCTTGTGAGAGAAGGCTTTTAACATTTCAATTTTTCAGCTTCTGATAAGAAGATAAGGAGTTTTATATGTGGAGAAGGACTTGAATATATTTTTCCTGTAATTGTATTGTTACAAAAGCACTTGGCAGTAGATTGCCTTTTCTCAGTAGTTTGTCCCTTTGCATTTGGAAAAAACATTGCTTTTATGAGAGACCTGACCTCCCTCATTTACTACCTCTCCATGAACCTTGACATTAGAACTACTCTCCATCAGAGAGCTGTAAAAATTCAGCTTGGAGAGTACTTGCTTAAAAAAAGTAAACTGGGCACAGTGGTTCACACCCATAATCCCAGCAACTCTGAAGGCTGAGATAAGAGGATCACAAGTTTGAGGCCAAAGGCAGCCTGCGTAATATAGCAAGACACTGTCTCAAGATAAAAGAATAAAAAAATGGGTTGGGGTATGATTCAGTGGCACAGTGCTCCTAAAGCAAGAGTGAGGTGGTGGGTTCAATTCTCTAGTATCACAAAAAATAAATAAAAAATAAAAGATGACCAATATACTAAACTCTTCTGGTCTGTGTCTCCTAATGCCTAAGGAGTATGAGAGGAGGGAAGAAAAACTCCACAATTTTTTCAGCAGGATACATATCTTCCTTCTACAAACAAAGCCCTTGATTATTTCCCATTTAAATAAAATAAATTCGTCCCACCACAGGATGACTTTGCCTTTATAAATATTAACTGGCACCATGATTTTTTGTCTTTCCCTATGTGACAGAATCGATCCCTTCTATCCAGAGTATGTGAATCCTTCACTCCTGGTTATAAATACAGTTCAAACTTCAGCATTGAAGCTTCATTTGCCAATCAAGTATCACTCATCCTCCAAAACACATGAAAAACCAGAACACTGATATTTGCATACCTGCCCAGTCCACTCATATTAAGAGAGGAGCAGGGATACTGTTCTACACATTTAGATGTATTCACAAAGTAGAGTCAGAATTTTTATGAGCATGTAACTTGTGAGCTGAATGAGGAGTCATGAGTGGCAAGGACAGCATCCTTTAGCCACCAATTTGGCTTTTCCAAATGCCCACATGAAATATTATGAAAAGGTAGAGAGTATAAACATCACTTCAGAATATCAACAGAGCCCAAAGTATTTGCTCCCCCATTTAATAATCATCAAAGCACCATTTATAATCCCAGGCACTGCAAAATGCTAAAGATATAGAGATGAGAAAATATTACCTTGCCCTCCAAAGATCCAGTCTCGTGAGCTACGGCCTGGAAACTCAGGGTGCAGGGAAAAAGAAAATGTCATCAGGAATAGTTAGGTTATCTTCATGGTCACTGTCAGAGTAGTTGCTTCTGATTTGGGAGGTAAGTTCTTCTGCTGGCAGCCATAAATTTTAATCAGGAAAGGCCAATACCTCTGTCCCTTTTATCTCATCTCCAGGAAACCACATTATATAGTGTTAATAATTTTAAATACTTATCCAAACTAGTGATGAGTTCCTTGCCACCTAGATCAGTTCCATGAGAAAATGTTTACATATCTATAAAGTCTTTAGCAGAAGGAAAGACATAAAGTTCTGGTTCTTGATGAGGTGTTGACTTTGGCATAATCTTTCAGCAAAGATCCAAGGATGGCCACATATTCAGGAATTGAAAACTCTAGTGTGCTAAAGAGAACCAGTCCCTAAGCTGCTTATATACAGAAGTCTGGGCAGATCTAGAAAATACGTTCTTATAGCTGGGCTCAGTGATACATTCCTGTAATCCCAGCAACTCAGGAGGTAGAGGCAGGAGGATCTCAAGTTGGAAGCCAGAGGCAGCTTGCATAACTTAGCAAGCTCTTCTCTCAAAAGTTAAAAATGGGCTGGGAGCGCAGCTCAGTGGTAGAACATTTGTGAAGCATGTGTGAAGCCCTGGGTTCAGCTGCCAGCACTGAAAATAAAAGGAAAATGTGTTCTTGATGAAAAATAAAGCTGTAGTCATGCCACTCAAGGGAAAAAAGAAAATCCCAAGAGGCAGAAATTGTGAAATTCCATCCCTATATCAAAATATATCTAATATTCGCTTCTTCCTTCTCTGGAGGTTAGACAGTAGAGCAAGAGGTTTTCTGTGACATATTCTCCTCAATTAAAAAAATATATATATAGTGGGATTTAGAAGAGCTAAGTGTTCTCTGACAGATTACTTCCATTCTACAAGAGGAAATATTGCTTCATCTCTAAAAAGAAATAAAAAATAATAATGTTAGACTACCTAACTCACAATCGGTGATGCTCAAATAAAACTGTCACCCCCACGTATATTTGGTGCTTACCATATATCAGGTGAACTATTTTGTATAATGCCATCAAGAAATCTATCATATACATACTACTATCTCCACTTGCAAATGAGGATACTGAAGCTAATAGAGAAAAATAGCATACTTGAGTTAATAGCTAATAATTTAGAAATACAGATATTAGAATACTATGGTTTTATGAAGCTCTATTAATTAGCTTCACAAGGGCCACACTCTGCCTTTAATAAAGCAGCAAAGCAAAACTTGGCCCCACTTTAATTTTAGCATTCTCTGATGACTTAAAATTAAAACAAGAACACAAGGACATTTATTATTAATTGCACATTCATTCATTTTTCATTTGGGTAGACATAATCAAAAGCTGAGTGGTGACTTCCTTGTGTACTCATTTTTTATACTGTGCTCATAACTCTTTTAATAATGCAAATATTTATTATGGGCTTCCCTGGAGAATCAAACGTGCTTGACGAAGGGATTTCTAAATATCACGACCCACTGCTGAGTAAAACCATCAGGATACCTCTTCTATTTAAAGGGTCAGAGCCACAGGGTCTGTCAAAAGGGTCTCTCCACACAAAAGCAAGGCAGAAGGTTATCCAGTTTCTGAAATAGAGTACCAGCAGGTATAATCTTCACCAACAGAGAGAGAGGAAGCATGAGGAGAATTTCTCCACGGTGACTAAAATTACATCACAGGCCACAAATGGCACCAAACTCAATTACTACACAATGGACTTGAACACTACCAAGATTCTGTGTATTGTTTTCCATAGGAATTAATTCAGTGCAATTTGACTATTTAGATATTTGCTGGTATATACAACACACCATACTAGGTTCTGGGAAACTTTTTAATGAATAAAGTTTGTCCTTTCTGTAAGAATCTAGTCTAATGAAAGAAGCAGGTGAAGTTCAGCTCACTGAAGGACTTGTGTACAGTGCTAAGGATTTTGAACTTCATCCTGGAAGAGGCAATAGTTAAGCCAATGAAAGGCCAGATGGTCAAATATATTCATACACACACATACACACCTACATACATAGATAGATATAGATAGAGCAATTGTTGTTGTTGTTAGGTGCCGTCAAGTCATGTCCGACTCATAGCAACCCTTATAGGGTTTTCAATGGCTGATTGTTTCAGGATTGCCTCAGGAGTGGGTTGCCACATCCTCCTCCCATTTTTTGAGGTGCTGGGAATCGAACTTGGGACCTCAGAGACTGTAGAGCAGCGCCCTACCAACTGAGCTAAATCCCAGCCAGATAGAGCAATAAAGAGATAGAAAAGCAGGTAGTTATATGGTAGCAAAGTTGAAACAGAATGGAGTGTCCCAGACTAGACATATGAATCCCCTTATGAGACTTTTGCAGTATTCTGTACTGAAACCTAACAAGGATCAAAATGTGGCAGTCACAGGGGTTCAGTAGACACAATGAATTTGTGATACTTTTGAGATTCAAAAAGAGGTTAAAATCATGATTGGCTGAGGTGAAATTCAAAACAGAAAAAAACATTTAGGATGGATGATTCTAAACCTTCTTGGGTAGGTACCCAAGAAGATATAAGGCAAAAAAATGAGATAAGGAATAGAAGAAAAATAGTAAATGTTGGCTATTGGGATAGCTATTGAATTCCACATTACTGTGTTTCATGAGCCTGGAGGCATCCAAAAGATGTTCTGTGGATATTAAGCATGAAATAAAATTTCCAACAAATGTGACTTGTTCTAAAAATCCAGTCCTTTATATTTTCTCCTAATTAATGGCTCCAACTCTTATGAGCCTTATTAGCAGGACATCTGTGTCCTACCTTGTGAGATTCCCTTACTTTTTGAATCTTTGGGGGAATCTAGGAACCTAGTCCAAAGGAAATTGGTCATGGTTCCAAATGCCAAGTAAAGGCTCTGGGTAGGTCACTACACTTTAATTCTCATGGCACCATGGTATCCCTGGTCCCTCTTGGTCTGAGAGATGGAAAAAAAAAAAGGTCATCCTTGGTACAGGTCTCTAAACAAGTGTGTAAGATGATTCCTCTCCTCCAAAGATAAACTCCTCAAAGGCTACTGCACTCCAGTGCTTCCAAATAAGGATCCTCAATACCCTCTAACATCCTCAATTTATTTCTCTCCAGGGCCAGATGCACCAGGGTGGCTCATTGCCAAAGATATTATCACATTAGCCTCATATTGGATCAAAATTGCATCTTGCAGGAGCCCTGGTCCTTGAGCTATACCAGGTGATCCAGTCTATGGATCCCATGATCTCCCGATGAAGATCTCTTCCCTTGTGAATAACTTTGGTGGAGGATATTCTGATTAAAGGTGAAGTAACAGGTCACAATGAGGCCTTGGATGAAGAGAGTAGGCTTTCAAATTCTTAAGTTGCCAAAACCCACAAGCCTCTTTCATGGCTTTGCATACATCAGGTCACAAAAACTGACATTCACAACCAAATCTGAAAAGTTCCAGATCTACCATAATGCTATGACCTATGATAGTTAGGTTGTTGTTGTTAGGTGCCGTCGAGTCGGTATCCAACTCATAGCGACCCTCATAGGGTTTTCAATGGCTGACCATTTCCGGATTGCAGCTCAGTTGGTAGAACACTGCGCTGCAGTCTCTGAGGTCCCGAGTTCAATTCCCAGCACCCCAAAAATGGGAGAAGGACTTGGCAATCCACTCGCAAGGCAATCCCGAAACAGTCAGCCATTGAAAACCCTATGAGGGGAGATATGAGTCAGATACCAACTAGATGACACCTAAAAACAACTGACCTATGATTGTTGTTGTTGTTGTTAGGTGCCATCGAGTTGGTATCCAACTCATAGCGACCCTCATAAGGTTTTCAATGGCTGACCATTTTGGGATTGCCTTGGGAGTGGATTGCCAGGTCCTTCTCCCATTTTTGCGGTGCTGGGAATTGAACTCAGGACCTGAGAGACTGCAGCGCAGTGCTTTACCAACTGAGCTAAATCCCAGCCAGACCTATGATTGCTGTTGTTGTTGTTGTTGTTAGGTGCCGTCGAGCGGTATCCGACTCATCGCGACCCTATGTACAACAGGGGAAACACTATTGTCAGTGCTTCTCTGCTGTTCATAGGGTTTTTAATGGCAGATTGATTTTTGGGAGGGGGTTGCCAGGTCCTTCTCCCAAGCCTACAGCTTCTGGTTTTCCCAGGCGGTCTCCCATCCAGGTACTAACCAGGCCCGACCCTGCTTAGCTTCTGAGATCTGATGGGATTGGATGCCACAGGACAATGGCTGCAGGTGACCTATGATTAGGACTCCTTATATTATTATTCTTATCACTAAGAGAAAGGAAACTGACACTTAACAGGAAAAGAGTATGAACTTCTACAGCTAGAAAGAGCAGATGCTGTTACAAGATGTTTTTCCTTTAATAATAGACTGGGCAAAGCAAGGACCTGTACAACCGGTCCCTGTTTAGTTGCTTAATTCATCTGCTATTTCTGCCAATGGATTTACTAGCTATAGAAGCCTGGGACCTCCCATTTATGAACCCAAACAGAACAGTTAACTTTGGTATTCCCTTGTAGCCCAGTCCCCATGATACAACACATATATGGAACAAGTAGCGAAACAAGGGCTGTCACATAATTAGCAGCTAGAATGTCCTGGGCACTGTCCTCATCAATCCAGATCCATTAATAAAATATTTCCCAGAGTCAACAGAAGTTGTCTACATTAAGAGGTCACATCCTTTATGAAAACTACCTGGATCTTGACAACTAAGTCAGCTCCATCCTATCTTTCTAGAAAATACCTTCATAGCATACAGTAGAGAGCAGTTCTGCACAGAAAAGGGAAAAGTGGTCTTGTTAAATGCAGAATGTGCCTTAAGGGTATATTTCCTACTGAAAGCTTTGGCTTCTCAAACTACAAAGATAAGGAACAGAAAAATAAAATTCTGACAAGGAAGGGTTAGCACATACTAACATCTGACATCCAATGATCAAGACCTTTTATTTCAGTACTCCATAAATGTAGGAAAATCAGCTCCTTCTCTCAGGCCTCTTAATTGACACTTGACTCGCCTGTGCGGCTGTGTTTGCAGGTGTGGACTATCTGACCACGTGGGCCTTCTATTCAAGGAACATCTTCTGTGTTGATTCTAATCTATCTTCAACAAAGCAACAAATTTCTATTTAAAACTCTTTAGCTAAATACTCCAGAGATCAAACATAATTTCCCTTTAGTTGCTCTCACACTGTCACAATTCTAATTATGACCCTGTTGGGAATACTCGCTTTCTTAAAAAATGTAAAATACAACATAAAAATTTATGAAGCAAATTATTGCAGGTATAACTGTTCAAGGGTGCAGTGGTCTCTTTGTAACTCAGTTTCCTCAATCAGTGCCCTTTCACACTTCATTTTATGGCCAATATGATGCCTCATTGAAAAAAGAATATTAAGAATAATTTATTAAGATTAAATTGCTTCTTCAGAAGGCACAATTTTATCTTTCTCATTTTATAAGAATCCCATTTTAATTTGCTTCCTATGCCCTCCCTAGCATGAATTTAGAGATTTAATGGATTAAGGATTGAAGGCTAATATCAATGAAATGATTAATTTTGTATTTGAAGGATTGGTTTGATTTAGGAGGAAATTTCAGTGGTCAATTCTCCCTGGACTCCATTTTTGTATGGGCTGGGGTTTAGCTCAGTTGGTAGAGCACTGCTCCACACTCTCTAAGGACCCAGGTTCGATCCCCAACACCACAAAAAAACAGGGGAAGGATGTGGCAATATACTCCTGAAACAATCAGACATTGGAAACCCTATGAGGGTCACTATTAGTTGGACCTGACTCTATGGCCCCCAATAACAATAACAACAACCATTTAGTATATATAAAGTACCAACCAAATAGTCATTCTCCTTTGTCACTTCCCAGTGTGTGAATTAGAAAAGGCATCTTTGAGATTACTCTTGATATATTAAAGGTTGACAGTGAATAGAAAAACTATTGTCCACTCCACAAAGAGAAAACACATGCTTTTCCTAGCCAATTTTTAAAAATGAATTATACTTTAAGACATTGATTGTTTGCATATGCATATCCATATTAACCATGTGCTCAGCTGAACCTTCTTATTGGCCATATCATGTCTATCATCAGTGGTCAAACATTTAAACATATAACAATATAAGTTGTGCTGTTTAAAGTTGGAGATTTTAGTTCAGGCTTTATTTGCAAATATTAACAAAATTATCAAAAACAAGACTGACAAAAAATAAAAACAGCAAAATGATTCCCTTATATATGGACACAAAGTCACAGGTATTTCTTTTTTCTTTCTTTTATCTTTATTTATTTATTTATATATTTTAGTAGACATATGCTAAAAACATATGAAGCCACTTTTAAAATAACCTAAACTCAGAGATAATGTAGGAACATAATCTAAAAGGATTTAAACAAATGGCCCCAAAATTCCAGGAAAACCAAATGATGGAGAGTAATGTACAAAGAAAATAAGTGACAGAACTGCCTGGAACACAGATAAACAGCATAAGGTCCTTTCTAATGCTAAAATCTCATCTTTTTGTTAATGTAAACTGAATATAACAGGGCAAAAGAGTCAAATGAAGAATGTCAATTAGTTGTGTGCATTAATGGAAATTATTTTTTGTGCATTAGGGTTTCAATAGATACATGGATATACACAGGGAAGGGAAAGAGAAGTGAAAAGGAGAAGAGAGGGCAGGAAGGAGGGAAAGAGGGACAGAGAAGGGGGCCAGGGGGAGGGAAGGAAGGAGGGGAGGAAAGAGATGGAAGGAAGGAAAGAGAAGGGGTGGAGAGAGAGAGAGAGGCTTTGCTGTATTACCAGACAATGAATTTCTGTTTTCAAAGAAGCTTACAGCCTATTTAAACATAAAACAAGAAAACATGCAATGGTAATGCAATGCCCTAAGTGCTCCAATGTGGGAAATTTAAGGTCAATACGAGCACAAGGACTGATATTTTATTCAAACAGATGATTATGGAGGGTCTGAAGAGGAGCTGAGATTTAAGCTGAAACATAAAGGATGTTTTGGAGGTAACCAGAAAAGGAAACAGAAAAGAACAGCATTTCCTGGGAGGAAACAGGAATAAACATCTCTGATAAAGCATGGTATTATGGATGGGTCAGAGCACGATGACAAGATAGGCCAGAGATCAATCAGAGTCTCACTAAATTATGCAGGCTGACTTTGGCCTTGAACTTAGGATCTTCCTGCCTCTGCCTACCAAGTCTCTGGGATTAGAGATATGCACTACCACACCTGGCTCTCAGTTTTGATTTTCAAAAGAATTTTCTTCTTAGACTGAAGGGGACTAGAGGTGAAGGCAAATCTTAAAAGGCATGTGAATGTTGGGTGCCAAGGCACATCCTTGTAATCCCAGTAACTCAGGAGGCTGAGGCAGGAGGATCACAAGTACAAGGCCGAAGGCAGCCTGCCTAATTTAGTAAGATCCTGTCTCAAAAGAAAAAGAAAAGTAGGGGCTGGGGTGTGGCTAAGTGGTAGAGCATTTGCCTAGTATGTGTGAGGACCTGGGTTCAACCTCAAGTTGAATGAATGAATGAATGAATGAATGAATGAATAACCAAGCACAAGGATGAGTTTGAAGGCTAATAAAGATATCCAAGCAAGGGATAAATGGTAGTCTACAAGAATCGTGTCGCTATGTGTATGCAGAAAGAGTTTCAAGTAGGAAATAAAATGGACAGAACTTGATACATGAGTAGTAAGATGCTGAGGATAAAGGCCAGGATTCTTGACTATTCAAATGGAAGAAGACTGGGTCATCCACTGAGGTAGGCATGGCTACTTTCTGGAGATAGGTGTTGCTCTCAGTAATTGACATGTTTTGAGGTCTTTTGTGAATCCATGTGGCTACATATCCTGTGGGCAGCTGGAGGTAGATATGTGGAACTTATTACAAAGATCTGGGCAGGAAATGATGTTTTGGAAATTACCAGCCTGTAGATCTAACTAAAAGCAAAGGCAGAAGTCAAGAATCCTTAAAGAGAATCTGTGTATTGAAACAAGAAGGTGGCCACATGCAGATCCTTGGAAAATTCATGAAGCAACCAGCTTTAGTTATTTGGTTATTTAGTTATTTTAGTTATTTAAAAAACACATCCTTTTTAAAAATGGTGAACTTTATGGAAGAAGTTCTCTAGTGATCAAATTGGAAAATAAACATTTCTGTTCAATTTCGGTACCAGTCTAATTAGTGGTAATGTCTTGAAAAATCTTTTGGGTGGATGGCTTGGGATTAAAAGAAATACAAAATTTGGGGCTCTAATTTGACACCTCAATTTAATTCATATGACAACATGTAGAAGTTAAATAAATTTCCTGAGACTCAGGTTCCTCCTCTATAAAAGAGAAAACCCCTAGCTCAGAGAATGGCTGTGAAGATTAAGTGTTTTTCCAATTGGCAGAGCAAGAATCACTTAACATATTACCTGGCACATAACAGAAGTTCAATAAATGTTAGTTATCATTCTTTTCATGTGCTTATCCATATTAATTAGTAAAATATATAGTGGGAAGAACAAATATGTTTATTATTTTACAACTGTATATAAAATATTTTCTATTTAAAGTTAGATTAAGCTTAATTTGTTTAATCAGCTTCTCCATATATGAAGAATATTTGCTTTTTACTGTAGCACCAAAAGAGAAAATATCTATTTGTATTCAGGGTTGACTTGGTTTCACAGACCATCATAAAGAGTCAATTTTTTGCAGTTCACTGACTTAGCCATTGGGTAAGCCAAATCACCCATTAAAATACTATGGTCTGGTTATTTAAATTGCACATACATAGCTCAACTGAAAAAATAAAAAAAACAAGAAATAAAATTGCATTCTGGATTATATAATTGGATTTGGCATTTTACATTTTGATTGTTTTGCTATAGGTTTGGGATTGGAATTACTGACAAATGAACATACATAATCTTCCATTTAAAATGCTGAAAAATAAAAATAGGTTGGTTTGGTGGTTCAGTTTATGCCCAGTATATTCAGGATAGTAATTATAAGTCTTTAAAAGTAGGAATAACTCAGGTTAAAGGTTCACTGCTTCTCAATGACCCAAGTCATGGATTTGAGGAAGACATTTCCACAAAAGATACTAGATCACTGTTTCTCTAAATTTTCTATTTAAAGATTATTGTAAATTACGATCTTCTTCAGAACACCACAGTTATAAAATGTTAAACTCAAAAATAATTAAAACCATTACTTTTATCTAATCAATACCACCTTAGATTAGCAGGAAGTCGTATGCACGTGATTGAAATCTCTAGGTCTGAAATCAAACTGCATGGAACAAATGCAGAAACTGAGACACACATAAATTAAACTTTGCCCAAGGTCAATGGAAAAACTGAGACACATGTAAATTAAACTTTGCCCAAGGTCATATAGTTATTATTAAGTGGAAAAGCCAAAATTTGAGCCCAGGCAATATTAGTGGGAACTCTGAAAGAGTGTGTGTAAGATTAAATAAGCCATGGAAAATGTTCAGCATAGTGCTTGGCTATTGCTGCCTATTGAGTCTTTACTAATAAAAACAAGATATTCTGCATGCTAATATTTAAAGAAAGAAATAGAAGAAGAAAAAAGTGAGGAAATTCTATTCACTAGACTGGTCACCCTCACAAAATTTTGGAAAATCTTGTTACTCGATGGCAGAATGGTATTGTTGCTGCATTTTCATATGTGGTTGCAACCATAGGAAATAATTGCTATTTGATTGAAAAAGGTGGGTTCTAGAGGGAAACTGCCTGGAATCTCTTCAGAGCACAGACACTTACTAGCTGTATGACCTTGACAAATTATATAATCTCTCTCGGTTTAGATGATAAAATGGGGCTCATTATAATATTAACCTAAAGAGGATTAAATCAGTTCATTTGTTTGTGTACAACAGTGCCTGGAATTAGTAGAGACTCACCTAATATCATATATTGCTAATATTATTATTTGTAGCAGAGTTCTTAGCACAGTGGAAAATTATACATTCAAAGATGAAATGGAATCACCTCCAGTATATATGCTTATACATGTAAATATAAAATCAAATAATTACTTTGCCACTGCCAATGATTTACATAATTTAAAACTCAAGCTGCTTTTACACTTTTCAAATTGTAATTTGAAAGAATAACTCTGACATAGACAATGGGGATAGAGAAAAAAATCTTAAAAGGCGAATATGATATTATAAAGAAAAACTGGACCTGCCAGTACATGCTAAGATGAAAAACTATTGTTACTTTATGTACCTCCAGCCAGGAAGTCTTTTCTCCCAATTCTTCATGTATCTGCTCTATTCTCATCCTACAAGTCTTGCTTGAACATCATTTTTTCAGAGAGAACCTCCCTGACCCTTGTATTTAAAAAAGCCTCCCTCTTTTTTATTTCAATCCAACTACCATCCTGTTTATTTTTTATGACACAAATAACAATATATAATTATTTTGTTTGCTTTTTCCTACCAGAACAAAAACTCAATTAGGAGTGGACTTTCTCTACATTGTGCCATCGGCTCATCCGTTAGTTGCATATTTCAGCATTTGGTACATGTTGGCACTTAAATATTTGCTGACTAGATTAATAAAGGACAAAAAGACTTTATATTCCACTTTCATTTGGTGCCTTATCTTCAGAAAGAGTCAATAAGTTCTCCCTAACTTAATAAAATGCAAGCTTTAGATATTTCTGCTTAGCCTATGGGGGCTGCTTTGAGAGGAACACGGGAACAAGAGCCCAGAGGAGTGGGGTGGTGGGGCCTAAGAGCAGGGACAGAGCAGGCTCCAGTGAGGACAGGAGGGAGACCCAATAGCGTGAACATGTAGGGGAAAACAGAAGTCCACAAGCACTGGGAAAACCAAAGCTAATATTAGCTCCTTGCCTGGTCCTGATGTTGATGCATAAGTGGTCTCTCAACCTGTGTTATGCAGATGACACAACTCTGCTTGCTGGAAGTGAAGAGGATTTGAAACACTTATTGATGAAGATCAAAGAACACAGCCTTCAGTATGAGTGCACCTCAACATCAGCAAAACAAAAATCCTTACAACGGGGTCAGTATGCAACTTCATGATAAGTGGAGAAAAGATTGAGGTGGTCCACGATTTTGCTTTACTTGGTTCTACAATCAATAGCCATGGAAGCAGCAGTCACGAAATCCAAAGATGCATTACATTGGGAATAGCTATTGCAAAAGATCTAATTCCTACAAGTAAGTTGATATATTAAAAATGCACAATTAAACTTAGCAAAGAAGGGGCAATATAGAGTAAAATGAAGGAGGGAGGGAACTAGCAAAGGGAAGCAAAGATTGCAGAAGGTGAGATGGGAAGGAGAATTAATGTAGAGGGATAAAGGAGGAGAGGATAATCTCAATGTAAACAATGCAATTTCATGAGTACATTGGAAAAATAGGGGAATATAACCCAAACATGTATCTGAGTTTTACTACATCTAAGTCAAAAGATTCCATATTGTAAGTTGATAAAAGTGTAACCAAAAATGATGTAATAGTTGCACAAGGGAAAAAGCCAATGCTGTATTACTCTGTATCCCACCATTATTTACCAGTAAATGGAGAAATAAATACATAAATAAATAGTTGTTAGGTGCCATCGAGTCAGGTCCAACTCATAGCAACCCTATGCACAACAGAATGAAACACCCCTCGGCACTGCCATGCCTGGCACTGTGTCAGTGCTTCTCTGCTATTCACAGGGTTTTCAATGGCTAATTTGGGATTGTTTCAGGAGCTGCCAGGTTCTTCTCCCAATGAACCCAGGGCCTCAGAGAGTGCAGAGTGGCATTCTGCCAACTGAGGTAATCCCAGCCCTTGAATTTCATATAATGTTAAAAATATTCCACATGAGTGAAATCTGTAGGGTCAGTGCTTATATTTTATCCTAATTGCCTGTCACATAAGAGGAACTAGGGAGTATGATTAAACTAAAGAAGACAAATCTACATCTCTTTTATCTTTATTCAATCATAGTCCTTGGAATGGTGACTAGAGGATTTTTCAGAGAAAGTGGGTTTCTATTAGTTTTCTGTTAAAAAATTTAAAACATCATTATAATTATTAATGATAAAGATATATATTATCATTGGCAACAATATGGAATCATTCAAGAAATATGAAATATGATCACCAGTCATCCTATGAGTTGAAAATCATTAAAAATTAATTACATTTCTTTCCATATTTAATGCAGCACTCTTCCCAATTGCAAGGGTATAGAATCAAGCTAGATGTTCATCAGCAGATGACTGGATTAAAAAATATGGTATACACACACAATGGAATATTACTCAGCAGTAAAGAATAATTATGTTATTTTCAGCAAAATTGATGGAATTAGGGAGCATCATTTTAAGTGAAATAACCCAGATTCAAAAAGAAAAATACCACATGTTCTCTCTCATATGTGGGAGCTAGAGCTACTTTAAAAAGTTTATACATACATATACATACATATAATCTATACATACATACACACACACACATATATATATATAATTATACTTATCTAAAATTGGAAAATACAAGTGGACACAATATGAAGGGGGAAGGGACTAGTGGGAGGGAGTAGATGATGTGGAATGCAGGAGGGGGAGGGGAACAACTGAGAGATTTGAGAAGGAAGAGTAAAAGTGCAAAACACAGGATGCAACTCTATGAAAACAAAAAAGCATGCTATAACTCATAATTGCATACAATCATCATTACATGCTAATCAAAATCCCCCCTTTTCTGTTTACTTTGTTCTATAAAATGTTTCAGGAGATACCCATGTCAATAATCCTGATTTGATAATTGCATAGTGGACATATGAACTGAACTATCCCTCTATAGTCCATCAGCATGTATAAATTAAAATACTAATAAAAATTTCATGTGTTTCTTCTCAAGACTGTTTGTGCAGTGCAAATACAGTTGTCTAAACATCTTTAAAAGTCAAATTGGAATTATACTCTTTTCTATACTGCTTTTGTTTTTTTTTATTAATGCTGTTCCAGCCTGCCTCTCATCATTGTATTTCAGCTGTTGCTTCCTTCTGCTCACTCCTTTCAAAGGGCCATGCCCTTCAGAAGTTGCTAAATGCACTCAAGGCCCAGCAACATGCTGCCTTTGCTGTATAAGTGCATATGACGGCCTCTACTGGAGAGACTTAGAAGAAAATACAAAGACCATACTGCTTGATTTTTTCTTTAATTTTTGCATTCCATAAGAGAGTCTCACTTAGCTAAAGAAGGAATCATTTCCAAAAATGTAAGGAAGCTTACACTAAAATGGATTGTCTGTATCACAATTGACCTTTGAGTAAATGCATGCATTTCATAGCAATTCGGCTCAATCAAATGTCCCAGGAAGACATTCACACAACTTCAACACCAGAATTAAAGTTTTAAGATGTGCATTTCAGTAACTCTCCAAAGGCCAAAAAGTTTAATCTCCATGTTCAATCTCTCCTGACACTATTGTTTTTCAATACAATGAGAGTTAATGTGGACTTGTCTTTCTTTGTGAATTACAAAAGTTATTCTGCCTACAGGAAAGGAGCAATTCCCACTCTTATTGTTCTCTTATGTGTTGCATTATTCTCTTACAATAGGCAATTACTAAGCAAACTTAATCACCTAATATACATATATACATATATATAATATCTTAACAAAATTCTCAGGTTCTACTGATACTTAAGATTTCTAATTTTCCTGTTCTAATATTTTATTCTCTGCCCTAGCAAGAAGAAATTGCAAAGTGACAAAATCAAAAACTCAGATAATTTTGAACAATTTCATGAATTGAGTCCATTTCTTAAAATATCATAACATACATATAATGTGTTTACTATGTGAAAAGAATGAATTGGGCAACTCATAAGGAAATGTTACAGAGGAGAAAATTAATATGTAATATGCTGACATATTTTAGATTCTCTGCATTCCTTTTAAATTACCATGTAGTCATTAGTTAATTGTTGAAATTAAGCTAATTTTAGACTGTTAATCCCAAAATATATCCCAAAAGTTAATCATTAAAAGTCATTTGCATATTAAAATGGATTAAATTGATATGGGAGCCATTTTTAACCATGAATTAAAACAAACATTATCTCTGACTCTCTAAACATGAAAAATATTGCAAGAGAGGGTGATAATTTCTTTCATTTCTAGAAGCCTTCTTGCTTCTCTGACACTCATTTGCCATCGCTGGTTCTTTATAGAAGTTTTTCTAACCACTCAGTGCAAGTATTAGCTTCTTGTCATGGGATATCCCTGTGTAAAGGATGGTTTTTATCTACCATCATTCAGACAATCAATCAATCATACTGACATCCCCATGGATGCTAAGTCACTGTGAGTTCTGCCACCCCAAGTGTTATCTTCATTCTGAGAGGGAAAGGCAGAGGAGCACACACTTTTACTATCAGATTTATTGGGTACTTATCAAACTTGGGACCTCTGTTAAGCATTCTAATGCTAGGGGTTGGCTCAGTTGGTAGAATGCTGCTCTGTGTACTCTGAGGCCCTGGATATATTTCCCCACATGGCATAAATAATAAATAAATAATTTTTTAAAATGAGAGAAGGGCCTGGCATCCCACTCCTGAAACAATCAGTCATAGAGTTCAAAAACTCTATGAATAGCAGAGAAGCAGTGATAATAGTGTTGGGCATGGCATAGTGTCAGGGATTGTTTCGTGCTATTGTACATAGGGTCACTATGAGTCTGATGCCACTCCACAGCACTTAACCACAACAGTTCAGCATTTTACCCACATCATTTCATCCCATTCTCATAAAGAAACCTAAGATAATTATTAGTTGCATGCACCTTTGGAAAAGTTAATTAAAACTTCATAAACCTTAGTATTCTCATATGTAAATGGAGAATTAATTAGTAAGTCAGTCAGTTTGGTAGTACTAAGTAAGAGACAGGATTCAAATCTAGGTCTGTTGGTCCTATTCTCAAGCTTGAAGTCATACCTACCTTTTTTAAACATGTTCACATAATTGATTTTGGGCAAGTAAATATCCTACCAATTTCCACATCTGCACAACAGAGTAATGTCACCTATTTTACAGGGAGACTTACAGGATTTAATGCCCTAATGATAACCAAACAGTTCCTGTGGTACAACCTTGAAGCCTCACAAATGTTACTTTTCTCATCCTGAGATTTAAGCTATTAGTTTCATGACTACAGCTAGCAAAACAACTGGGCCATGTTACATATCAATTGTGTGCACTACACAAGGTGAGAACCAAATATTTGAAATCAATACTATCTTCACCACACTAAGTTCCATGTGCAACAGAGCTATTGGGCAACTCTCAGGGACCAGGGAATCAAAATGGTTGCACGCAGCACAGCATGATGTTGACAGTGGAGGTTATCAAAGCAAAAACTGCACCAAAGAAAGAAAGGAAGGCTTTATTCAAGGTTATTATATTAAGGGAGGAAAATTTGAATTCAACACTACTGAAACAAAGAGCAGGAGGATTTTTGAGTGTCAGGTAAGAGGGAGAACACAAGTAATCTGCATTTGCTAATTGGCTTTACTGAAAAAAGGAAAGTTAATTTTCTGTATTATTGTGACTGGAGGTCACAACTTGGAGCAAGATGCCCACGCAAATTAAGATCCCAGAAAAATTGGGAGATAGGGGTGCTACCTCCCTTGGTATTTACATTTTAAAGAGATGGTTCTCGGGTCCTTGCAAAAGACATCTCTAGGTTGATAAAACTGCAAGATCCTTTTTAAAAGATTTATATACATTCCAACGAGGCAGAAAAAGAATTTACAATGAGAAGTTTTTGCAAGTAAATGCTCTAAGAAAAGGAAATTCAGGGCTAAAAGTTAGGAAGAAACATGTCCAATGGTTAGTCAGGCTAAGGGGATCATTCCCCCATGTGTCTGTCAACTTGTCATGCTGTGGGGGCTTGCATATTCCTGTAATGCTGAAAGCTATGCCACCAGTCTTTCAGATACCAGCATGGCCACCCATGGTGGACAGGTTTCAGCTGAGCTTCCAGACCAAGACAGACTAGGGAGAAGGACCCAGCAGACTACTCCCAAAACAATCAGCCATTGAAAACTCTAAGTAGCAGAGAAGCACTGTCAAATATAGTGCCTGAAAATGAGCCCCCCAGGTTGGAAAGCTTTCAAGAAATGATTGAGCAAGAGTTGCCTCCTCAAAGTAGAATCAACCTTAATGACAGGAATGGAGTAGAGCTCTTGGGACCTCCACTTGCTGATATGGTATGATTCAAAATGAGAAGAAACACAATGGCTGCAACAATGGGCTCAAATATAAAAAAAGATTGTGTGTATAGCACAGTGTTGAGTAGTGTTTCCTTCTATTGTACATAAGGGTCACTGTGAAACAGACTCCACTCAATGGCAGCTAACAACAACAAAAATGGGGAACATTCAGGCTGTCTTGGTCAGGGTAACAACCATGAGGGAGGGTGGGTGATAGACAGTAGCTCCTTTTTTCCCCTACTTTCCCCCAATCCTACACCTCACAGCACTACCTGCTATGTGCCATCTTCTCTGCTCATTTCCATTACAGGTAGTTCTAACAAGCAAATAGAGAGGCTAGCAAGTCATTTCAAATGAGAACCTAAACAATCTGAGGCTCTTTAATTAGTTACTGTTATGATTTGAATGTAGTTTGTCCCCCAAATATTCATGCTTTAGAAGCTTGGTCCCCAGTGTGGAGATGTTCAAAAGTCATGGCCTACAGAAGTTGATCAAGTCCTTGGAGGTGCTGCTCTGGGAAGGGATTAGCAAACTCCTCAGGAGATCCTAGTTACCTCCTTACTGGAAAAGGCATTGGTATAAAAGAGCAAGACTGACCCCTCTCCAGTTTCTCTCTGGCTTCCTATTGCCCCAGGTGATCACTCCCTGTCATACATGTTCCCACCATTGGGATGCCATCTACTATGGGGTCCTCATAAGGGCTGAGCCAATGCTAGTGCCATGCCCTTCATCCTCCAAAACTATGAGCTAAAAAAAAACACTTTTCTTTACATATCATCCAGCCTCGGGTATTTTGTTATGGCAATGAAAAATAGACTAATACAGTTATACAATTACTGAGATTCTTAAGTTAGTTAATTATACAGAAAATTGGAATCAAAATCAGGTTAGAAACATGCACTTTGGTGTTTTTCATACAATATCACAATGACATTCATAGAAAAGCTCTTAAAAGGCATCTACATAGTTAAACATAAATGAGTGGTGGTTGTTAGGTGCCGTGGAGTTAGTATCCAAATCATAGTGACCCTATGTACAACAGGCGAAACATTATTGTCAGTGCTTCTCTGCTATTCATAGAGTTTTCAATGGTGGGTTGATTTTTGGGAGTGGATTGCCATGTCCTTCTCCCAAGCCTACAGCCCCTGGTGTTCCCAGGCAGTCTCCCATTCAAGTACTGGCCAGGCCCGACCCTGCTTAGCTTCCGAGATCAGACAGGATCAGCCACCACAGGGCTATGGCTACAGACTAAATGAGTGGAGTATATCTTAAATAAGCAATAGAAATAGTTAACCAATTTTTTAAAATATATTTTTTCTAAATAGACCTAAATTAAATGTCTCTCTTACTAGGATGTTGATTTATGGCAATATTTAGTGAGCCATGTAAGCTCCATCTTATTATATTGCAGTTAAGAAAGAGTCTAATTTTCTCAATTGTGTTGACTAGAAGTCTCCTGTGGAGCCAGTCTTGTCAGTTGGTTTATTAGTTAATTAAGTGTCATTTTATACTTATTTTCCAAATTCCAGGCACCCGCAAGAACTCACTCCAAGATTCTCTTCACTATCCAGTATCTGCATAATTAGTCTCATCTTAGAATACCTATTATTCAATGCACAATAGAACAGAACAATTAATTTGGACCACATGCAATTATGTTGAAAGGTCAGGTGTTACCCGTAATAAAACTCTGTTCAAAAGTCTGTTTGGGGAGAGTATTAATTTGGTTATCTAGGAGACTTTGTAGGGGCAGAAAATCTCCAAGTGCAATTAAACAGGCTGAAATCATTTGCAATTTTTTTCTTTAAAAGTAGGAGACCTTTTGTATGTTGTGCAAAATGAGTACTTGTAAGACCAATCAACTTTGGGAGAGTTACATCAAGAGGCGACAAATTCATACCCTAAAGCATGAAGCACATTATTTGCCCTGAAATTTCCCTTGTGAATTTCAAGTTATAGAGAGCTATCATGGAGCAGTTGTTACAACCCCCTTAAATATAGTTAATAATGAAAATGCTGGCTTATCCACCCTGGGTAACTTGAGCTACTCAGCCATAAAAGTTACAGACAGAAGTGTGGATGTGTGGATTATAAAGAATCCCCAGTACCCAAATGTCCATGAATTTATAATTCTGTGTTCTTCAACAATATCATGTTTGCCTGTTAAATGCAAATTTCGAAGTAGATTTCACCCTGGAGGAAGTTCCAAAGACACCTCCATCACTATTAAAGGTATATGTGTATTTTATAGGCCTAGGCAGATTTATAAAATGCTCATTGCTTCCCTCATTTGGGGAAGATTTTGCTGATATAAGAAAAATCACGGTGGGGGTGGGAGGAAGGCAGAAAAGTACAACAGGAACTGACAACAAAACACTTTTCATTAAGCAATTACAGCGCATGTGCATACGTGGAGATGAAAACATTTTAGTTTAAGAATAAACAGGAAGAAATGTTTACAACATGAGGGATGAGGTATCTACTTATTTCATGGTAAGAAAAAGACAGTAAATGTGGATATTTTATAGAAGTGCTCGACAATTTGCATGCATTAAACAAGTACTTATTATGTGATGTAATAGTGGTTGTGTGACATAAAAATGTAATAAAGGCAGAGTAATTACCTCAACGATTTTCCTTTAGAATAGAAATATCAAGAGTCCATTTGCACACCAGATAAATGCATGCACTTGGAAAATATTCTGACCTCAATTTCAACTTTATCCACCCTTTTTACTAGCTGTATAGTCTTGAGCAAGTTTCTTAAGCTTTGTGGGGCCTGGCTTTCATATCTGTAAAAGGACAATTTAAATACTAGTAACTACCAGTACTTTCAATTGCTAGTGACAGGATAATTAGCTCAAACTAATTTAAACAAAAGGTGCACTCATTTGCTCCTATAACCACAAAGCAGAGAGGTCAAGCATAAAATTGTCCCTGGGAAGGCCTAGAAACTAAGAATCAAACCTGTAGATTTTGGAATTCAGAAGCCCTTCCCTTTATTCACAACTGGTACATTTTCCTCAGGACTATTTGGCCCTTTCTGTTTCAGAATCTTACGTTTTTAGAACTCCTGTTTCACCAAGTCAAGAGAAGATTCTCTTTTTAAAGCACAAAATTAAATAACAATTTGAATATTTATTTAGAAGGGTCTGTGCAAATAATCTGAAAGTTAACCTTCATTATATTCCCAGTAAATCCACTTCTTACTAAATCATAAATTCCAAATAGGAGGCCACATTGCTTCATTAATGTGCTTAACCCATTTATTATTTACTAAGTAGGGTCTACATGTTGCCTGCAGGCCATACCACTGTGGCGTCCGATCCCATCAGATCTCAGAAGCTCAGTAGGGTCAAGCCTGGTTAGTACTTGAATAGGAGACAGCCTGGGAACACCAGGTGCTGTAGGCTTGGGAGAAGGACCTGGCAACCCACTCCCAAAAATCAATCTGCCATTGAAAACCCTACAAATAGCATAGAAGCACTGACAACAGTGATTCACCTGTTATTCCTAGGGTCACTATGAGTCTACATAAATACCCTCAAGAGTGTGAGTGTGTGGACGCGGTGGAGCACTCCTGTAATCCCAGCAGCTCAGGAGGTGGAGACAGGAGAATCACAAGTTTGAGACCAGAGGCAGTCTGCGTAATTTAGCAAGACCCTGTCTCAAATGGTAAAAAAAAAAAAAAAAAAAAAGGGCTAGGGGCGCAGCTCAGTGGTCCAGCACTTGCAAAGCATGCAGACATGAGGCCCTGGGTTCAACTCCCAGTACGGGGAAAAAAAAAAGTGTGTGTGTGTGTGTGTGTGTGTGTGTGTGTGTGCGCACACGCGCGTGACCTGTATATGCATGAAGAATTTTGGACATACAGATCTCCTTATGGAGTATTAATTTTTCTCCAAAAATCATGGATAATTTTTTGTTTCATTTTTTGTTGTTTGTTTATGTCCACAGCTAGTGGCAGTATCTTGGGAGCTTGCAGGACTTTGAGAGGCAGACCTTGGGTAGAAGTAGCTCCCTGGTGGTGGGTGTCTGAAGGTTTTTACAAGGATGGGCAGTGTTGGTCTCTCTCTGTTCCTGGTCTGCCATGCCATGAGGCCATCAGCAGCAGGTCCTGCTGCTGTCTCCACTATGCCTGCCCTGCCTTCATTATGGGCTGATTCTCTCAATAAACCTCTTCCCCGCTAAGTTTGTTTGGGTTGGTTTTTCTTCTACAGTGATGATTGACTGTTACAGATCCCCACGTGAAAATCTCCTAAAGTTTTCCTATTTCCTAGATTAGAAAGTCTAATTATAACAGGGGCTTAGAAATTCCTCTTGCTTAAAAGCATCCATTCCTCACTTGGCCCCATGTGGTAACTAAACATGAAGGAGGACACTGGTCACTGGCCTAACTCCATTTTGTCCCTCTCCGGCTTGATTTTGCCTCTTAATATTTCCTCTTGAGTCACCTTCTTTTGCAGTCACTTTGGATTCCAGGAAGCAGAGGACCGAATGATAAAATCTCTTTGACAAGGGACAGAGAATACCCTCAAGCATGGTGAACCTTCAAGGACAGACCACCCCTAAAATGAGGACAATTCTCTATGATGGTGAGGCTACACTCCTGGAGCAGGAGTTGTCATTGTGGGAACCAGGTTGGTTCTCTCAGGCAATGATAGTGTTAACAACTTCTTAGGACCTCCTTGCAGATCCAGAACTGAGATAATGGTCAGCTAGACCACACTCTCGCCAGAACTGCTTAATTAACACAACTCTTACCTCCTGCCCTAATTCTTCCTCTACTTACATCTAAAGCTCATGTCAGTACCCTAGAAGAACTTTATCTCTTCCTCTTCCAAATGTGCACATTGGTTAAATCTCCTTACTCTACTTCTATCACTCAGCTCTTGGCTTGGTGTATTTGAGATGAGCAGCCAAGCCTAGACTGTTGGGATTCCTAGAGCTGAGGGTTTGCCCTAGAACTCCAGTAACATAATCTCATCAGCACATCATGCTAGGTCCTATGCAATATGCCCAACAGTCTACCTTCCCATCTTTACATTCTCCTTAACTTGGTATTCACTTCACTGGCATCTAATCAATCAACATTTTCAAACATGCTGGACATGTTTCCACCTTCATGTTGATTTTAAGTGCATGTTTTTTTCTCTTAGATGTGATCTTTTTCCATTCCTGTATTTTGAACATCTCCTGTATCTCCTGGGGCCTAGCTTAGAGTCGAGTCGGGTGCAGCTCATGGTGAAGCTATACACAACAGATGAAACATTCCTCGACACTGTGCCATGCCCAGCACTATGTCAGTGTTTCTGTACTATTCATAGAGTTTTCAGTGGCAGACTGTTTCAGCAGTTGGCTTCCCGGTCCTTCTCTCCAGCCTGGAGCACCTGGTGTTCCCAGGCAGTCTCCTATTCAAGGACTAACCAGGCCGACCCTGCTTAGCTTCCAAAATCAGGCGGGATGGGATGCCAGGGTGCTATGGCTGCAGACTTGAGCCGATATACCATGGACTGCCAAAAGAACCAACAAATCTGTCCTAAAAGAAGTACAACCAGAGTGCTCCTTGGAAGCAAAAATGGCCAAACTGCGTCTTACATATTTCAGACATGTAGTCAGGAGAGAACAATCCCTGGAGAAGGACATCATGTTTGGAAGAGTGGCAGGTGAACGCAAAAGAGGAAAACCCTCCACCAGGTGGATTGACACAGTGTCTACAACAATGGGCTTAAACATAAATAAGATTGTTTGCCTGGCACAGAATAGGCAAGTGTTTCGATCTGCTGTGCATAGGGTCGCTATGAGTCGGACTCGACTCGATGGCACCTAACAACAACAACAACAACTAAATATCCAAATATTTGAGATAGAATTATGAATACAATACATTTCTGCCTTTGAGGAATTCACAGTTTTATGTGTAGATTTCTCAGTTACAGTGTGGTAGAGTCAGGTGTAGTGGTGTATAGAGTACAAAGGGTTTCCCTATCCAGGCTGGGGATAGCAAGAAAGACTTCCTGGAGGATGCACAGCCTACTGTGCCACTATTGCTCTCCTTTTATTATGTTTCTGTTGCATTCCCTAAGCGAATCTCAGAAGGGTTCTCCAAAGCAGCTAGCAGTCAGCAAGAAGGTCTGTCTTTTTAAATTAAGTGTTAGCAATAATACTAACAACACTCATGAAAAACTTGTTTGGAGTACTTACTGTTCTCTGGTCCTTGTACCAGTTGCCTTTCATAGATTAGCTTATTTTACAGACACAGCTGCATTTCTATGAAGAAATATAACCATCATTGCTATGATTTAATCTGATGTTATGGGCTGTACTAATCAGAGAAATCTATCTAAGCCGAGACAGTGATTGGCTCATGAAAGGACATGTGATTGAGCTGGACCAATCAGATTTCATCTCTGGTATTGCTGTGGAATTGAAATGCCTCCAGCTATTTCATTTGCTTGGAAGATCATTGCTGCTTCATCCAACATGATAAATTTTTGCTCATTTTTGAAAATGGGGCTAAAATACATATTTACATGTCCAACTTATTCTCAGACATTCCCTAAACATGGTTTAGCTCTTCGTCTTTTAGCTGCTGCTGTTTCTTAAACTTGTTTCCACTGTGACATTTTCTACAGGGTATTAGTTGCATGATACGTTTGACATAAAGCCTATACATAGCTTATATACCTAGTTATTACCAGCATTAATTCTAGTGCCTAGCACATATTTATTAAGTGAAGAAATAAATGAATAAATGAATAAAGTTATAAGGCTTAGTTAGCTGCAATGGCCTGTGACATTTCCCAGCAATAAGTATGTTTCCAACTAAATGTCATCTGATACTATTTTCTTGGATGTTTGGGGTCATTTTCCTCATTTGTTATCCACACATTAATTTCTATTGACTATCCAACATTCTCATTTTTCTATGTTGTATTTTTAAAGTCACAATTGTTGATATATTTCTGCTGAAGTTTGTCACTAATCCCACCCAGCTTGTTGGAATAACTCTACTGAAAAAAGAGCAGTGAGCAGGGCACCGTGGCTTACGCCTGTAATTCCAGTGACTTGGGAGGGTGAGATGGGAGGATCCTGAGTTCAAGGCCAGAAGCAGTCTGTGTAACTTAGTGAGACCCCATCTCAAAAGAAGAAATAAAAACAGGGCTGGGTGTGCAGCTCAGTGGTGGAGCATCCTGAGTTCAATCCCCCAATACAGAAAAATAAAAAAGAGAGAAGAATAAAGAAAAGAAGAAAAGAGAGAGAGAGAGAAAGAGAGAGAAAAGAAGAAAGAAAAGCACAGTGGTCTCATCCTAAGATCTGCCACTTTCCCAGAAAACAATTAGATTTTTTGCTCATTTAACAACAAACTTATGGGATGAGATGTCAGAATCATGGCCATTTATCTCCATTTCATTGCTGGTCTTCCTAAGTATGGAAGAGAATATATGGATTATTTCAAATGAAAGACAGTAAAGTCAATGTCTCTGACACATGAATCCACCATATCTGAATTTCTTAGCAATGATAATCCTGTCACAGCTGATAGAATTTATTCCTTCATCCATGTGACATTTTAACAGGAGACAAATCCAAGCTATCATAAACCGATACAAAACAATTCAGTCTAAAATGGCTTGAATTAGCAACTTTATCTTGCTGGCAAGAGTTGTTTCAGAAATGTGTGAACATTATTCTTGTGCATTTGATATTTTCCCCTCCACAAATCTGAACCTACTTCAGGCTTTTATACTATAAAATTTAAAACTGCCACTTTACAATGTTGATTCAATTACATCCTAGGATGTAACTTAACCAGTTAAGTGATGAAAGGAAAAAAGTGGGTGACTATTGTTTGCTTGATTTTAATGTTCTCTCAGTACCAGTGGCCTTGGTATCAGACTGCGAAGGGAGCTGTGGATATTGGAGAATAAATTGAGTGGATATTTGGGAAAGGCATTTTAGTGGGAGAAGAGTAAGAGCTTTCAAGCGAATTACTAGTTTATATATATTTCCCGAATGACTCTGAATTCTTTATTTGAACTGACATGGGTTGGATAAATATATCACTATCCTCCTTGCCTGATATGAATAAGAAACAGACAGGAAAGGTATGAAATTTAAACAGTATATGAAGAACAAACACATGCTAAGGGACAGCTTTTAGTGCCCAAATCTATAATGCTGAAGCTTCTGTAGACATGCATTCCTAGTCTTACATAACACTTGTGATCATTCTTATTTCTCTTTCCCTGGTGGGTAAGTGCTCAGCTAATGATGCTTGCTGAATGAATTACAAAGAAGGATGGCTTCTTTCCCTCTTGGATAAGAAGAACTGTTTTCAAACCAAAGGTAGAATAGTAAAAGCGTTTATAAATACAATAAAACAACTTGTGCCAGACAGCATTAAAAAGTAGAAATGTCCAATATTATGGAGAATGATTATAACATATATTTTGCACCTGCATAGCATTTAGGTTTCCCAGGCAGGATTTCCTTATATTGAAATATAGCTGCTTTTTGCCTCTTAAGATTTTTCCAACTATGTTGAGCAAAGGGGCTAGGGTTTAGCTCAGTTGGTAGAGTGCTGCGCTGCCCGCTCTGAGGACCCGGGTTCAATCTCCAGCACTGCAAAAACAGGAGAAAGATGTGGCAATCCATCCCCAAAGCAGGCCCAAAGCAATCAGCCATTGAAAACCCTATGAGGATTGCTATGAGTCACACCCAACTCGATGGCACCTAACAACAGCAGCACATTGAGCAAAAGTATAAGTTGACGATAAGGCCAATCAGAAAAGTGGCATCAGGCCAATTGGCAATCTGCTTGTTTCCCAGTTATATCTAAAAATAATAGTGCCCACCATTCCCTGGCTTATAACCTTAGACATACTATGTTTTATACCCAATCATAGGAAGAAAGTGTCTTACTTCCAATTTTTACAAGGTGCCTTCTCATAGCCCTGGGTGATCAGAGGCCCTGCAAGGCTAGCTTTGAACTAAGTAGCATGAAGATTTTATTCTTTGCATTGCCATTTGAATTAAACATGATTCTAAATATAAGTTGAATGCATGAAACATACAAAAATGAAAACATCTATCTGGTTGATTCTGAAATAAAGAGAGCAACCACCCATTCTTTTACTCCTTTCCTCCCTGGGAAAAGCTTTGCAACCATCAGACATATCTAAACCAACTAACCATACCAGCTATTCAAAATACATACTGTGCAAAGGATCTATGGTTTATAGAAGGCAAACCAGAGGATAATTGAGCTGATCTGAAAGACCAAATTGTAAGTCCGGACTCTGCCGTGGACTTGATAATGACGGGGGACCTTTGAGAGTCCCAGTAAACATGAAGCATTCTGCTCACCTCCATTGACCATCTTTCTTTTTCACACCAGAACATTTACTCATACATTCTCATGTGTTGAGTGACTTGGCTAAAGTCACATAACTAGGAAATGACCCCTCCCAAAAAAAGACTGCTCCCTCATCTTGCTTGCTCAAGCCAGGTGTTCATCACAATATATTCAACATTTATCTCAGGATCTTCATTTAGAGGCTTTAATTTTAAAAAAGAGGAAAAGGAAATGAAGGTGTGTTCATTAGCTATTTCACCACTGTACCTGGTAGGAGCAACTTCAGAGAGAAAATATTTACTTTAGCTCACAGTTTCAGAGGTATGAGCCCATCATGGCGGGGAGGGTGTGGCAGAGCAGAGCTCCCAGCCCATGGAATGGTGTCATCCACATTCAAGGTGGGTCTTTCTCCCTCAATCAATCCTCTCTGGAAACAGCCCTTACAGATACACCAGAGGTATGCCGCACTATCTCCTTGTACTATCTCCTATGTAATTCTAAATCCAGTGACATTAACAATGAAGATTAACCACCACAGAAGGGAATGGAAGAGAAGAAGAAAAGAGAAGAGAAAAAAAGAAGGAAGGGAGGGTACGGAGGGAGAGGATAGAGAAGGGAGTAGAGGAGAGAGTGAGAGCAACAGAGTGAGGGAGAGCACATATAAGCACCATCTTAACCTACATTTTTGGTCTTTTGAGCTGTCTTTCTGTAATTATTCTTATACTACTTTCTGACCCCAGGAGGATTTTCCCCATCAATGTTCTTGCCTTTTACCCCTGAAATTTCTAAAATAAATGCAATAATGATACCAAAAAAGGATAACAACTACTTTTTTCATGTGATTCTGCATATTCACTACTTACTCTAAATATGGATAGGAGAAAAACAAGATGACATATTATGTTTTGTTCAGTTGCAAGAACTGGAGCAAGGATCAACACCCAAGTGATAGAGCAGATGTTACAGACACCCATCAAGATCTTTTTCTCTGCCTATTGCACCTACTTCCCAGCTACTTTGAGTGTTAGCTGCTATTAATAAAAATTGCCCACTTCTGAGAAGTGCCTTCTGCTGGTGGAAGCCATGGCTTATGGAAACATCTGAGAAGCCATTTCCTTCTTCCTGGGATAGTCTACAATAATGGCTGATATAGGGATGCAAATAGATGGCTCCCTTCCCTCCAGATAAGACAACTCTGTGGTTCACATATGGGATGAAATTTCCAATATGACAGATAACAGAGAGGGAAGGTTGACAAATTCTAGCTACATAAAGCAACTATGAAACTGAACAAAACAGCCAAAACTAACCATTCTGGTACTCTGGAATTTGACCAATGGCAAACAATAAGTTCAGAATGTGGCACTCATGTCCTAAACTCTTCCCATACCCTACACTACACCATACATAAATGAACATTCCTCCAGCTCTGTTGGGGCACTAGTTCAGCCTCTTAATGCAGCTCATGAAAACCACAACTTTGCTTCTGCTGCTACAGAGGGTTCACTTGATTTGGAATATTGTCAGTTAATAGGGACAATCTTGGTGGCAAGCAGACAAGGGCGAATAGTTCTACCAGCCTGAGATTGGAATCCTGTTTGTAGTAAGCAGGGGACTTAACCAGGGAATTAAAGGTGAAGCAACCTGAAGAGGTCTATTCAGCTCCAAATTGAGCCTAGATTGGTCTGAGTCTGTGCTTATATGAAACAGAGACAAAAGAGAGTTCAACTCACCCAGCCCATCGCTGGCTCATGGAGATTCAAGGAGATTCAAGAAATTCCAGTGGAAAGTAAAAATCAGACCAGACTTAGCTATGGCCTGAAGTTCAAATATGTTCCCAAGCCCATCCACCAAACCACCATGAGATGGTAGAAGCCTTGCTGAGTCAAAAGCGTTCATCACATCCTTAATCAATCTATGACTGATCACTAACTATGCAAACATCAGGGCAAACCCCAAGAAATAAAGCCTAAAAGTAAAAGCAAGGAGTAAGAACACTGAGCAGAAATCTCAGTGCCCACACATGGCAGGGAAAATAGACTTCACAGAATTACTACAGGCTAGTTAGGAAAGCTAACAGTAACCACTCTCAAGAGGAAAAACCAGAATCCACAGTTATTGCAATATGCTATCTAAAACACTGAGTATCCAGGAAAAGATTACAAGATATGCAAAGAAACAAAGTATGGAAGACATTTAGAAAAAAGTATATAAGGAAATCAATAGACGCTATCTCTGAGTGTTCTCAGATGCTGGATTTAGTGGTGACTTCAAAGAAGTTGTTAAATGTTCAAAGGACTAAATGGGACTATGGTTAAGTAATTAAAGAAAAGTATAATGACAATAACTCAATGAATAGAGAATCTCAGTAAAGAATTAAAAAATCTTTAAATGTAAATTCTGGAGTTGAAAACACAGTGACTGAAGGAAGATTTAAATAGGTGGTCTCAAGAGCAAATTTGAGATGGAAGAAATCAGTGAGATTGAAAATAAACCAATAGAACATGCACAATCTGGTCAGACTAGTGGTACTTGCCTGTAATTCCAGTGACTCTGAAGGCACAGGCCGGAGGATCTCAAATCTGAAACCAGAGCCATCCTGTATAACTAAGCAAGACCCTGACTCAAAATAAAAAATAAAAAATGTTCTGGGGGTTCAGCCTACTGTTAGAAGAATGACATACCTAAAGACAAATTCAGAAGGATGAAAGGAGTGTCTGTCCCCTTAATGAGTTGTAGTTGTTAGGTGCCCTCAAATCAAGTCTGACTCACAGCAACCCTCATAGGGTTTTCAATAACTGGTTGTTTCAGGATTGCTTCAGCAGTGAATTGCCATGTCCTCCCACACTTAATGAGATATGGACTTAAAACCCCAAAAGCCCCACCCACAGGGCAATTGTCCACTTTTTTTTTACTGCTCCATATGCCTGCTTTCTGACTTCCATTTCAAAAAGTGTAATTTTTTCTGTCCCTTTGTCTTTGCATCTCCCTTCTCCCAAATTGTGTGTTTTATATGCTATAGGCTTCAGTTTCTGTGTCTATGAGATTAAGATTGTACAATAGAGACTGGTGGTTGTATAGGCCTCGTGGTGGGAGTGAGAGGTTACAGCTAAGCTGATAGGGTTTCTTCAGGGTGTTATGAAAAAGTTCTAAAATTGCCAGGTAAGGTGGTGCATGCCTGTAATCCCAGCCACACAGGAGGCAGAGGCAGGAGGATTGCAAGTTCGAGACCAGAGGCAGTCTGCATAATTTAGGGAGACCCTGTCTCAAAAAGAAAAAAAAATGGGCTGGGGGTGCAGCTCAGTGCTAAAGCACTTGCAAAGCATGCAAGCACCAGGCCCTGGCTTCAACTGTCAGTATAGAAAAAAAAAAAAGGTCTAAAATTGAGTAAAATGATAATTGCACAACTGTGTGAATGTACTAAAAGCCACTGATTGTATACTTTAAATGCATGAATTGCATGGTATGTGAATTGTATTTCATTAAAGCTGCCTTAATAAAAAAAAAAGAATGATTGTAATAATAGTACCTGCCTGAAAGAACTTCAGGAAATATATGTAGAAAATATATGTAAAGCATATAATATATATCTCTCTCTAGTAAGAATTCAACTAACTTTAGTTATTTTGTTATTGTTGTCGTTAGGTGCCATCAAGTCAGTGTCCAACTCATAGTGACTCTATGTACAACAGGCGAAACACTATTGTCAGTGCATCTCTGCTATTCATAGGGTTTTCAATGGTGGATTGATTTTTGGGTTGCCGGGTCTTTCTCCCAAGTGTACAGTATCTGGTGTTCCTAGGCATTCTCCCATCCAAGTACTAACCAGACCTGACCCTGCTTAGCTTTGGAGATCTGATGGGATAGGATGCCAGCATGGTGTGTCTGCAGGCATTTTGTTAATAGGTACCATATTAGTCCTTGGATATTAAAAGTTTTCACATGAGCTTCTAAAAGGTTCATGTTCCAACCTGAACCTTTCTTCTCAAGTCCATCTTTTGCTATGTACCTCCATTCAGCCTGAACCTCAGCCTAACTGAACAACCCAATCTTATTTGGCTGGCATATAACTTGACTGTATGAAAAATACTGTGGCTTCAATAAAGTTAAACAGTTTCTTATATATTATTTTCCACTCGGCAAAATGTAATTAAAGTGATTTAAAGATAGCATGGATTTTTGACAGCTGTCTCCTAGGGGGTGAGCTTGATAGGATATTAAAATGTTTCATTTTATCTACTGGAAGTTCAAGAGGAATGCTCTTTGCAATGCAAAAGAGACAAAAATCTCAGAATAAAAAATTCATTTTTAATCCCTGCAGAGTTCATTATGAACAACACAGGGCTAGAAATTAAAACATTTAAATGCATTTAATAAGGTTCTATAATGGAATGACATTTATGTTTAGAAAGATTCTCCAGTTTTTCTCTTTCTCTTTTATCCCACTAAGGTCTACAGTTAGGAAAAAAGTGAACTGCTGATGTGATTTAATTGGTTAATTATGATTAGATTCACCAGCAAAGTAAAGAGCTGAAGCAATTATCTAGATTATTAAAGTTTAGAACCCCCCGTATCTTGATATTACAGTCAAAGTGGGTTATGATCCTTGCATTGAGACCAAACTGTTTATAACTGTGAGGATGTGCATGCTTAGAAATAAAATTGGAATATTTAGGCCAGAATTAATTGATCAGAAGAGGAAATTAAGGCAATTTAGTTAGAAAGTTACTTAATTTTTGGCTTCTTTTATCCCCATCTTATATACTATATATGATGAGAGAAGGCCCTGGCAGCCCATTCCCAAGACAATCTTGAAACAATCTGCCATTGAAACCCCTATGAAGAGCAGAGAAGCAGTAGCAGGGTGTCAGGCATGGCCTAGTGTGGAGGAGTGTTTCATTCTGTTGTACAGTGTTGCTTTGAGATTGGACTCTACCGCACTTAACAACATATTATATATGAGTATATGAGTATATGAGTATATACTATACTTCAACCTGTGTGTGTGTGTATTTGTGTGTGCATGTGTCCCACATGTCTTTGAGCTTATTGTGTAGGCAGGGGCTTGTGTGTTACTGTGATGCTGAAAGCTATGCTACCAGTATTTCAGATACCAGCAGGGCTAACCATGGTGGAGAGGTTTCAGCTGAGCTTCCAGACTTAGACTAGGGAGAAGGACCTGATAGCCCAGTCCCAAATCAATTAGGGTGTTTAGCAGTACTCTTGGCCTCTACCAACCAGATATCGATAGCACTTTTCTCTGGTGTCACAGTCACACTGTCTACAGATACCACCAAATGTCCTCTAGTGGTGGAAGCAGAGGTGCAAAATTGGTCCCAGTTGAGTATTGCTGATAGGGAGAAAAATACAAAAATAACCAATGTTTAATGAGCATCTTAATGTCCCAAGCACTTAACCTACATTTCCTAATTTTACTCCTTCCAACAACATTCTCTCCATGTGTCTGTCAGCTTGTCCTGCTGCAGTGCATGTTGCTGTGATGCTGAAAGCTTCTTGTTGTTGTTAGGTGCCGTCTAGTCGAGTCCGACTCATAGCGACCCTATGTACAGCAGATCGAAACACTTGCCAATTCTGTGCCAGGCAAACAATCTTATTTATGTTTAAGCCCATTGTTGCAGACACTGTGTCAATCCATCTGGTGGAGGGTTTTCCTCTTTTGCATTCACCTGCCACTCTTCCAAACATGATGTCCTTCTCCAGGGATTGTTCTCTCCTGACTACATGTCCGAAATATGTAAGATGCAGTCTGGCCAGTCTTGCTTCCAAGGAGCACTCTGGTTGTACTTCTTCTAGGACAGATCTGTTGGTTCTTTTGGCAGTCCATGGTATATTCAATAGACGTTTCCAGCACCACAATTCAAAAGCATCAATTCTTTTTCTGTCTCTCTTGTTCAATGTCCAGCTTTCACAACCATATGATGCCACTGAAAATACCATGGCATGAGTCAGACGCACCTTCATCTTCA
>VMDO01015652.1:0-19323 GCA_007922755.1 Pedetes capensis
CTCTCTCTCTTTCTCTTTCTTTCTTCCCTTTATTTCCTTCCCTCTCCTCACTCATTCTCTTTCCTTCCATCCTTCTTTTCCTCTTTCTTTCTTTCCTTCCCTCCTCCTCTCTTTCTCTTCTTTCTCTTTCACTCTTTTTCTTTCCCTTTATTTCCTTCTTTCCTTTATTTCCTTCCTTTTCAATCTTTCTTTCTTTCCATCCTTTCCCTCTTTTGTTCTTTCTTTCCTTCCCTCCCTCTTTTCTCTTTCTTTCTCTCTTTCCCTCTCTCTTTGTCCCTCTTTCTCTCCTCTTTCTCTCTCTTTCTTTCTCTCTCACTCTCTGTTTCTGTTTCTCTTTCTCTCTCTCCTTTTCTCTCTCTCTTTCTCTCTTTACTTCCATCCTTCTTTCCTTCTTTCTTTCTTTCCTTCCCTCCCTCCCTCCTCCTCTCTCTTTCTCTTTCTTTCTTCCTTTCTTCTTTTTTTTTTCTTTTTCTTTCTTTCAGTACAGTAGGGTTGAACCCAGAACCTCACACATACTAGGCAAGTGCTCTTTTACTGAGCTGTACCCCAGCCACTTTTTACTTTTTATTTTGAGACAAGGTCTCGCTAAATTGCACATGCTGCCTCTGCCCTTAAAATTGTAACTCTCTTGTCTCAGTCTCCTGAGCCACTGGGATTACAGGCATCTGCCATGGTTTCATCTATTAATGTCCTTCTTGAATGGACATACATTTCTCTCTCATGGTTTAATGACAATATGAAACATTTTTCAGCATATCTTGCTCAGAATGTTTTGGTCACAATTTCTTTTTTCTTATTTATTTATTTATTTATTTACATTACTGAGAGTTGAACCCAGGGACTCACGTTTGCATGCTTTGTAAGTGCTGAAACACTGAGCTGCACCCCCAGCCCATTTTTTTTTTTTTTTTACTTTTTGAGACAAGTTCTCGCTAAGTTTCGCAGATTGTCTCTGGTCTCAAACTTGTGATCCTCCTGCCTCCACCTCCCAAGCCGCTGGGATTATATGTGTGCGCCACCGAGCATGACACAATTTCTGATAATCTATTTAATATGACAGTTTCCTCCTAAAATGTTTAGAATTTCTGCTATAAATAGCACAATATTATGCCTCTAAACTTTTGATTTTATCTCTTTTTTAAATGAAATTTCATATTCCGATAACACAGTGGGGTTAAGACTTTCACAGTCTCAATTCCCACTGAAAATAGGAATATTGTCATTAATGCACATAAACATTTTCTAAAAAATAGAAGAGTGGAATAAACAGTGCATTCACTTGTATGTTTTCTTTGTTATAGCAGAAGACTTTGTTTCCCTCTCTGCTGGGCTGCCACCTGTCCCTGGCAGATGCTTGCTTTATTAATCCTTTGATAGTGGCCATTGCCAGCTCATTCCCTAAATGCTCAGGACTCTTAGCAGGAAAAGTTCTTTATTTCATGCATCAAATCATTCAGTCACATTCTCTGTCTCTTTCTTTCTCTCTCTCTCTCTCTTGCACCTTTTCTCCCTTGCTCCCTCTCTCTCTCACTCTATTTCTCTCTCTCTCTCTCTCTCTCTCTCACACACACACACACACACACACACACAGAGAGAGAGAGAGAGAGAGAGAGAGAGAAACACACAATTTTACTTCCCTTGCTGTGTCTTTCTTGTCCAGAGTACTCTCATAGAAGGGAGTAGAATTCTAACATCCTTGATAATCTGCAAAACTGGCTTATGTTCTTCTAAGAAACACTAGTTTCTTCTTTATGATTGGTTTCCTGTCCTAGAGGAAGACAGTTTGACCAAAGAAATAAGGCTAATTTTCCCTTTGTCTCAGTGGGGGAGCAGGGCAACAAACTGAGTAAGAAAACTAAGTTGCCTTAAAATTATGTCACATTCATTCACTCATTAAAATAAAATGGCAATTTCGCATTTGTCTTTGCTTCTTTCCAAATTTCACCAATTCCAATAATATTCTCTAGCCACTGCTCCTTTTATTGTTGAACTTAGAAATTATGCAATGTGATCACAAGAACAAATGTGTCTGTATCCAGTTTATTAGAGATACATCTCCCTGTGGTCTCATGTGGCCATGATGGTACATCACCCACTCCCAGATGGAAAACACTGTGATATCTGTGATTATTCTCTATTTTTTCTGTATTTGAAGAGTTAAGAAATGTAATTGTCTCCATATGTCACTGCCATATGATGTTGAGATAATTACTTATCTGTATCTTATATTTCTAAATTATAAAAGAGATAGATATCATACTGCAAGGGGGATGATCAGATATTTAGAAAAACAACTAAGATCAAAAGCAACTGATATACCCCTAATGTATAATAGATGCTCAGTAAACTTCAAAATCTGTTATCTCCTGCTTCTTACAGTCTTTTGGTATGCTTCTATAAAAATGACTCCATAATGCGACCTTCAGAACACATTTCATTATTTTCTGGATTTGGGTTCAGGATTTACTGAAATAAGAAATATAAATGTAAATGCAGTTCCTAATCTAATTTCTTAATGAGCAAAAGTTTCACTATATTTTATTATATTTATATCGCCACCTATTTCCTTCTGTTCTCTGGGATTACTGTTTGCAGAGGGAAAGATGCTTATCGAACTATTTGTTTCATTATCTGGTGGAAGCTCCTTGGTCATAATTGTAAGTATTGACTCGGATGAGGCAGGAAATAATCGCTGGAGATATTCATGGCTTAAAGAGGGTAAAGGTAGATCATAGAAATCAAAACCTTCCCCAGTTTTCATTATCCCTCTCTCTGTAGCTCCTCAGGAACATCCTCAAAGACTTGATGTGAAATGAACAGATGTCCTGCCTTTTAATTTAATTTCTGCTTAATTTTATGCAAGAACTAACCGTTTTTCTTAAGTCATTTTTATTACAGTTCATACAAGAAAGAGCTCTTGCAAGTAATTACTTCATAAAACTTGAGGGAATAAATCATAGAACTTCAGGATTAATAGCAAACGCAGGCATGAATCTTTCTTACATGCCAGGAGAGAACCTTCTGAAATAATATGCTAGAATCATAGCATGCTAAAAGACGAACTGGAGTAGGATGAAAGATCTATCCCAGATGGCTTCTTTTGTCTCCTGGATAAACTGAGCCCCAAACAATTCAAATGAGCAGCTCAGATTTCATAGTTGATTTGCATTAACTTGAGCCAAACCTGGGACTAACTCTTCATAAATACTGTGGGTGAATATTATTAAGCAGTTGGAATAAAGGTTATGTCACTCACCAATGACATCAATAGTCATTGATTAAATAGGATTGAAGAGAGAAACCTTTTCAGTACTGGTGATAATGGTGAGGAATAGGAAATAAAATTTGCATGCACCTTGTTTTTAGTTTGTACCCACCATTGAATTAAGTATGATGTATACCTTATTTTAACCACCTTCTTCTCAGAAGCACCAAAGTATTCTAAAAAGACCCCTGAAAGGCAGAGAGGCTCAGTGCCTTGGGATATAGGCTCAGATCGTAAGATTGCCTCCTTAGGTAAACCAAGAAGAAAAAGGTAGTTGTGAGTTTATTCTAGCTCTGTTGAAAAATGTTTGCTACAGCTAAACATTGAGGATTTAGCTCTGGTTCCTTAGAGACCACTATTGCACTTCTAAGATAATTTCCCTCAGGCATACATGGGGGAAAAAGAGTTTTTGGAAAAGCATATCAAGGCAGCTATATTTACTAGAGTATGAGTATTTTTCAAAAATAACTGAACTGTCAATATAGTTTCTAAAAGAAGGCTATTAGGAATTAAAATATAAAGTTACATATGGTTGTCAGAAGCATGATAAGTTGCACAATAAATATGCTCAGAATCTACTTGGGAGATCTTCTTACTTTGAGAACTTGGCCTATTTATACTAGAAAGGCAGAATAATTGGTGCTATTTAGCCAAAATTGTCCTTCTAGACAATCTAGTTCAGCATATAAATTCTACATTTTCAAAGGTCCAGAAGAGTGAAGTGATTTCTAATGGTTTCACATGTGCAGGAAAGATTAGGACACACAACTTACCATCCCAAATTCATTGTACTATGTTCATAATTGCTGTCTCTCCAAATGTTAACTACAAGCAAGAAATACAGATAAAATTTCCCCAAATAAATCTTTTAACAATATCTACATTTAAGGAGGTAGAATCATGATAGAATAAGGGAAGAAAAATAAGAAGCATTTTTAGGTTTATATTTTTAAAATACCATGAGGAATAGCTAAAGTCCAGGAATTTAAGGGCATTCCCAACATTAAGGAAGAGGAGCTAATTAACAATACTGACTTTGACAGTGAAGGAAATGATGGATTAATAGTCTGAAGATATATTTGATGGAAAGTTAGCTTGCTTTCTACTTTTTACAGCCCTAATTAAAGTTTGGAGAAGGTGAAAAATGACAGGGTGAAAGTGGCTGGGAAAGTGAATATGTACAGATATTTTAGGAGCTCACTGGTCAACAGGTGGAACACAGTCACTCAGTCTCAACCAGTTGTACACAGAGATGGTGCCTGCAGGAAAAGACTTTCAAAAAAGGACAGAGAGTCAAGGATGGTAACTTAGCCATTATTAAAGGTGTAAGCAAAGGGGAGAGGTCTGAAAGAAACCAAAGAGTAGGAAAATGGAACTAGAGTTATGTAAAGTGAAATGCAGACCAGAACACTGATGTAGACAAATACATGGAATTCAGCTAACTGATCACAAAAGCACAGACCAAATGTAACTGCTGACTCTGTCAATCATTGTGATATTAGTAATTATGACATACTATGCCAGTAGTTTGATGTTAACCAAATGAGATTTCTACGTATTTAAAACAAAACGAGGCTGTGAAACAGAAATTAGGAGCACTGCTTTATGAAATGAAGCTACATTTAATGGTCTGCTCGCCCTTATCCTCTGATGGGTCTCATGATTTCCTGAGCAATTTGATTGGGAAGATCCTTGACATACAAACATTACCAAGGAGAAGGACCTTGTGAATTTAAAAGGTAAATTATGCTAAAACAAATATAATATTAAATAAATTAGCAGGAATTTACGGAGCAAATATCATTGCTGTTAGCCAGCAGAGAAATATCAGTACCATGCTTAATTTCCAACTCCATCATGTTAACCACCCCCCATATCTGTCAGCTTGCTCTGCTGTGGTGGCTTGCATGTTGCTATGATGCTGAAGGCTACGCCATCAGTATTTCAGATGCCAGCAGAGCCACCCATGGTGGACAGGTTTCAGCTGAGTGTTCAGACTAAGACAGGCTAGGGAGAAGTTTCTGGCAATAAGCCATTGAAAACCCTATGCATAACACAGAAGCACTGTCAAATATAATGCCTGAAAATGAGCCCCTTGGGCTGGAAGACATTAAAGAAACAACTTGGGAAGAGTTGTCTCCTCAAAGTACAGTTGACCTTAATGACAGGAATTGAGTAAAGCCTTGGGACCTCCTTTAGATGATGTGGCACTACTCAAAATAAGAAACACAGTGGCTGCAAAAATTACCGAAATATAAAATGACTGCATGCACAGCACAGTGTTGGGTAGTGTTTCATTCTGCTGCACATGGTTACCATGATTTAGATCCCACTTGACAACACCTGACAACACCTAACAATAATACCACCATGTTAACAAGCTTTTATTGAGCAAACTCTATATATTATTTATTTGACAAAAATCACCTGAGATTGCACCCTCTTTATGATGAGTTTAACATTAAGACAGACTACACTAGCAACCCCTTCAGCTGTAGCACTGTGGTGTCTGATCCCATCTGATCTCAGAAATTAAGCAGGATCAGGACTGATTAGTACTTGGATGGGAGACCATCTGGGAACACCAGATACTGTAGGCTTCGGAGGACCTGGCAACGCACTCCCAAAAATCAATCTGCCATTGAAAACTCTATGAATAGCAGAGAAGCACTGACAATGGTGTTTCACCTATTGTACCTAGGGTCACTATGAGTTGGATACTGACTCGAAGACACCTAACAACAACAGTAGCCACACTCTTTGATCTGTGCCATGTCTCTCAGGCCAATCTCTGATTTCAGCTGCTGTCCACAATAGGATATAACTCACTTTCTCATGCTTTTCTTTCAAGAGGACTGTACGATACCCTGATGAGTTGGGTAGTTTTTCTGAAGTTTATTAGATAAAATTGCATTCTACATTCAGAATTTTCTGCTTTTTTTTGCTAAATTGTGCTTTTTCCTTTTCATTGTAACTGAGTAACTCTCTACTGAAAGGAAGTTGAAGGGTTTGGGGAAAGGTAAAGAGAGATTTCTTTCTTTCTTTCTTTCTTTCTTTCTTTTTTCTTTCTTTCTTTCTTTCTTTCTTTCTTTCTTTCTTTCTTTTAAGAAAGACCCAACTGTCAGGTGTGGGCAAAGTAGAGTGGAAATAAGGATCCCTTGAAGGCATGGGGAATTTTTCTGAGGTCGCTGCATTCTTGCAATGCATTTGTCCATCATCACACATGAGAGATCTGTGGTTCTCACATGGAGAAAGTTGGCAGTTTAACAATGCCCTTCAAAAGCATCCTGGTTGCTACAGTTTACTGTGTTTTCCCTGGTAGACACTGTTCCATTGGCAGTTTCAGCAGCATTTTTGATGACATTGACACCTCAAACTTGCCTTCCTTTTCCAAAGCAGCATATAAGGAAAAACAAACAAACAAACAAACAAACAAACAAAAAAAACAGCTGAGTGCTTAATTTTATAAGTATTTTGAAATAAAAGAAGCATTTGCTTCCTGCTTGGTTATTCCTTATCTTAATGAGGCTTAAATTGATAGATTAACCAAGCCAAACTTATGAGATTTTGCTGTTAAACTTAATAAAGATTTTACAAATGGATTTGACATAGTGTTTGACTGCCCACTTAAAATACTAAATCATTTGAGGGCAGGGAAGTAGGATATTAAAAGAAACACTGGAGCAATGAAGGGCAAAATATCTTTGGAAAGTATTTGAAATAAAATATTTGAATATAAAAAAGCACAATATCACATATACTGGAATCATGATCCATGGGATAGATTATCGATGTATCTCATCTGATTCACCATATGCTTGATTTCCTAAAACAGCTCAAGGATAAAAAATGCACAATATTAGAGTGTGGTGTTGCTTAATGGTAGACAATGTACTTAGCACACAAAAGCCTTGGGTTCAAACTCTAGAATTGGGGAAAATATACAGATGTGCATATGTATCATAGAAGTAAGTATTTTCAACTGGTATATTTTCTAGCAAGTAGATACTGTTAAATGGAAAGTTTCTTTGTGCTGCCAGGTATGGATGGATAAAGGTGGGCCGGGAGCCAATTATAGCAGAAAGTGTGCAGGAGAAGTAAGTGGTTCTTCCTTATTGAGTAGGAAGAGGCTTGTAACTCCCTAGCAAGCCAAATAAGAATGAGAGAAAAGAGAAATGGGAGAAAATGAACACTTTGAAGGAATATGAAGGTGAACAAAAATGACTAGAAAATAGTTACATTTTTTTTTCACATTGTGATGCCACAATTTGTTTTAAAGGGTGTATACTTAATGTGCAGGTTGAAGGTTTCATTTTTTTTTCTTTTTTGTGATGTAAGCCAACTCTCTATTATGTCCTGACTTCCAAACTCCCAGCAGAGACTCATTCTTCTGCACTTCATAAAACCAATGGCACTGCACATTGCCACCTACAAAAAGGGTATTTTAAAGGCTCTACAAAACTGACCTGATTTTATGCTTTCCAGAACAGAGATAGCACACAGAGGTAGTCCTACAGAAGCAGAGTGATCAGCAAGAAAGCAATGCTTTAAACTTCTCCATTCTCTGTCCAACATTTGTTTGCTGAAATATGCCAACTGAAGAGCTTTGGATTTCCACAGGGATAAAAGAATGAATTTAAAAGATAAATTAACATGAAAAAGGCCAGATGCCTTCAGCTGATATATGAATCGTTAGCAGTTAAGCATACACAAACACACTGTAAATAAGCAGAAATGAAATTCATCTTTTCTCTACTTTCTATGACTATCCATGAACATTAGCAACTAATTATAGTGAGATTTGGAAGAGAGAGGGTAGAACCATAGACTCAGAGTTAGATGCTAATAAGATCTTTGATAGAATCCATCCCTTACCTCCAAAGTATCACCTTTGCATATGGAGAAATAGGTGTCCACATAGAGCAAGTGGTTTGTACAAGCATATACCACCTGTGAAAGCCTGAAACGAAGCTTAGAAACCAAAGTACCTTGGACTCAATCTAATTCCTCTGCTAGTGCAGTGAGTTGTTTACCTTACCTACGATCTCTGTGGATTATAAGCAATTACATCAAGGTCTTTTACATTTTTGTTGACTTTTGTTTACAAAACCATCAGTTTCAAATGAAGTTGGTCATATGTGAGCACAAAAATTCTTTGTGTATATTTAGGCCACTTTACTCTTTAAATATATTTTTCTGTCATATAATTATTTTCCAGCTACCACCACAGCTCTCCCCACCAGAACCATCAACATTACCATCCTCTCCATTTGGCAAATAACTTATGTTCCTTTTCTCATGAAAAGTAGTCACTGAAAAGATCTTTGGTCTCACTAGTGACAAATGGCAAATAATGATATAAACAAGCAAAAAAAGGCCTAGAGTGTTTTGCATGAGAATAAAAAGAAGACCTAATGTTTTATTTCATTAAAATTATTGGGTGTAGTGACATCTCCAACAATTTATAATACCAATGTTTGGGATATCAAAAATAATCTGATTTAAACATAAACTATGATTAGTGATCACACACTAATTGAAAGAAGAAAGACAAAAATCCGTACACTTGAGACACAAGAAAGTAAAAGAACCTATCAAACTACAATTTTTTCAATGGAAGAGCATATTAGTGGCCTCATTTTGCAGATGAAAACACTGAGGATTAGGTTAGTTAATAATATTGTCTGTAGAAAATCAGCTGTGGTTTTGATTAGCTGGATGGATTGAGTTTTATATCCCCCTGACTGAAACTCAACTATTTCACAAGACACTGTGAGGACTAAGAGAACTGTCAAATAGCCAGGAATTGTGAGATATGTTGCTTTGTAATATCAGTGATTTGTTTCATTATTTGATTTTATCTCTTCTTCTATTATCAAGCAACATTTGAAATGTGCTAATTAAAACAGAACAAACAAATCCTAAATTACTGAAGAAAAATCATCAAAACTCTCTTGAAATTGCCTCAGAATCAATTTCTTTTTGGCTTTATCTGTTCCAAGATGATGGACCACATACTCCATTAAGAGGGTTAGTAACATCTGAAAGTGTGCTTTAAAAAAAAAAGTCCTAAATTGCTGAAAAGCATTAGCTTCATTACCATCAATATTGTCTTCAGGTGGTAATGTGGTAGAATGTTAATATTCTCTTTGGAATTTTATCTACATAACTGAAAAAGCACCAAAAAAGACTGAAGTGTATATTCCAGTTCTCATAACACAGCATATTTCCTGTTATCACAGGTAAAAAGGTTAATTTACAGAGAGTAAAAGGCAAACATTCCAATGAATTAAGATAGGAAGACATTTAGTCAACTCTCAAATTAGTAATGATTATTTTTTATTTTCTTGGTGTTGCACATTATAACTTGCTACTGTGTCCTGAAAGTGGAGCTATTTTTACACTCTGAGGTAGTGTAAATTTGTACTTCATTTTTGAGAATCTGTTGGAAGTATGAATCAAAAGCCTCCAAAACATTCACACATCTTGACCTAATAATTCTAGCTATGTTCCTAGCAAGCTTTCCTGACTTGAAAATCAGATATTTCCATCAGTACAATGTATTTTTGTACAATGGTATTTATTACACAACAATCATAGAAGATCATTGTAAACTATGTACTCTTCCACAAATTAAACACAAATGTTGAGAAATTACTAAAAATCACATAAAATACAAAATGGCATGAGAGATTAAAATGTAAAACCGACTCTTTGATCTTTGTGCAATGTATATTTGACAAGAAACATCACATACTCCATAAGTATGGACAATTAGGTATCAATAAAAATAAAAATAATAAACTATGGATCAGGTACTAGGAGGCAAAAACTAAAACTATAATAGCATCAGTAGAGAATATAAGGAAAAATTTTTTGATATTAGACTTGGTAATCATTTCTCAGATATGGTATTAAAAACACAAGCAACAAGAGTCATATCGAAAACATGGAGACCATCAAAATCACAAATTTCTGGGTATCATCAATGGACACAATCAAGAGACTACAAGGAGACCATACCAAATGAGAGAAAATACTTCCAAATGAAATGGCTGACAAATGATTAATATCCAGAATATATAATGAACTTCTATGAATGCAATAAACAACAACAAAATGCACGACTTAATTCTCCTTTCTAATTAATCTCCTTCCTCATCTTTTTCCTTAATTGTAAAGTTAATATGCTTGTTTAAATTTTTTTTAGTAGAGTAGAAAACTAAAGTTAAAAAGAAAGGCTTCCCAAACCACAACCATTCTATCACTTAACATTTTTCATATCATTGAATGTTATCAAAGAACAACTTTAAAAGATTTTAAAATCCAAACATATTGATTTCTAATCCAGGTTTAACTCCATTTTTTGCATGCAGGCAATAGCAGTTTAGTATCATAAGCAACATTAGAGAGTATCATACCCATTTAATTCATTTTGCAAGCAAAGATATAAACGACTAGTCTAAATAGATAGATAACTGATTCAACCGTGTTGCCTCCAGCCAAATTTAGAGGCTGTCTATACTATCATTTAAGCCAATGGTTCCAAAAGTGTTTCCTAGAAGAGCAGTATCAACTTTATATAGAAGTTTGTTAGAAATGCAAATTTTCTGCCCCCATCCCCAATTTCCTTGTGGGAAAGCCTTGGAAGTGGGTCTAGAAATCTATGTTTTAAAAAGTTTTACATGTTCCTAGTGCCTGCTCATGCTCCTATGTGGGAACCACTGGATAAAACCATCTCAAAATTTATCTAAGACTAGAAATTCAAAGACCACATTACCAGAGATTCAAACCATAGGTTCTCACACTTTGTGGCTTCCATACAATTTTGTTCAAGTTACTTTAAATGCATTATACCTTTTTCATTATCTTTCTTCAACTGTTTTGTGGATTACATAATATAATTTGTACCAATAGAAAATTTAGAACAAAACCTGACACATAGGAAGTACCTGATAAATGAAACAACTTTCTCATTTCATTCTAAGCATCTTCTTTCTGAGCATCCAGCAGTTTAAATCAATGTAGATTTTCCATACTCTTGATCATAATTAACAACTCTTGACCCATATATAGTCTTGAATAACAAAAGAGCATAGAATAGAATGACTGGGAATGTGAAAGGAATTTTAAAATTCTTACCTTATGTCACAGGTTGAGCTGTCTGGGATGGGGATTGATCAGTGTCTGGGATTAAGAGTTGATCAATGTGGTAAGAATGGTCAGGAAGCAGGATGTAGAAATAGGAGTAGTTGAGTTTGGATGCTGGCCTCATGACCAACTGTAACAACCTAACAGGGAAGCACTGGACCTAAAACAAACTGTTGCAGATGTCCTTCATTGGGCTGAAATTGCCTGGCAATTATATAATCCCTTCCATCCCAGAAGGAAATGATCCTAGGTAAGGGAACTCTCTGCAGCTGAAACCCTCCTTGTAGGAGCTACCAGCTGCTGCTTGTCTGATGGAAGCATCCATTCCAGTTGAGACAAGTGTTTCCTGAAAGGGAATCTGAATACTTTAAAAAGTAGGAAATGGAGAAATTACCACCAACTTCAGTACAATTTCCCTTTCTTAGGTTCTGTTGCTTTGTTGGGTAGAAAAAGTGTGCATGTATAGAAGAATCTCTGATAAGCCATAAAAATATGCAAACTTCATCTTTCTTTCCATGAGGGGATAAAAGAGTGTGAAGTGAATAATAATAAAGTATGATTTTTTTCCATTAAGTCCTAAATGTGCCTGAATAAACAGAATTTTAAAGAAGATAATAAAAATAAAAATAAAGATAAATAAAAACAAGCAATATCTTTAATAGAGATTTCTCCAAAGAAGATATGCAAATGGCCATCAAACATATCAAAGAGCTTAATGCCACAAATTATTAGAGAAATGCAAACCACAACCAAAATGAGATATCACCTCATGCTGATTGGAATAGCTACTATAAAATATAAACAAAAATAGAAAACAACAAATATTGTGAGCAAGTAGAGAAAGGTAGATCCTCTATACTATTATTCAGAATATTAAATAGTACAGCTTTATGGAAAACAGTATGATGATTCCTCAAAAAATTAAAAATAAAATTAAACACGATGCAGCAAATCCACCTCTAGATTGCATTAATTAGCTTTTTGTCACTATAATGAAATACCTGACACATATAACTTATGGAGAAGAACAGGTTTATTCGGATCACACCTTTGGAGGTTCAAGGGCATGGCACTGGTGTCAGATCAGTTCTGGTGAGAACCTCATGGTCAATGATCCAAGGCGTGAGCATATTTCAGAGCAAGCAGTCACATCTTGATCCAGAAAGTAGGGCAAGGGCAAGTGTGGGCCAAACTTAAGTTTTTTAATACCCTTTGGCTAGAACTATCAAGGAATCCCACAAATACTACCTTCTCAGAGGACATCCCAATAAGCTAATGATGCCACCTCTTAACACCACCACTGCTTCCCAATAGGACAACCTTGTGGGTGAAGACATTAACACAACATGTGACTCTTTGGAGGAACACAATTAGGCCATATCCAATGCGCACTATGGACATATAAACAAAATAAGTGAAAAGCAAGGTCACAGATATATCCTCCTGCGACTATGTGCACAATAGTGTTATTCATAAAAGTCAAAAAGTAGAAGCAATCCAAATATCTGGAAAAACAATAAATGGATGAAGATAATGTGAAGTATACATAAAAGTAGTATTATTCAGCTTTAAAATGAATGACCTCTTGATGTATCTCTACTATAAATGAAACTTTATATTAACATTATGTTAAGTGGAATAAACCAGTCACTAGAAACAAAATACTGTCTGAATCCATTTGTATGAAATATCTTGAGTAGTTAAACTGACAGAAAACAAAATGGTGGTTGTCAGAGGCTGTGGACACAGTGAAATGAGGAACTGTTGTTTACTGCTGCGTATAGAGTTTAAGTTTTTTAAGATGAACCATTGATGGAGATTTGTTGCACTATGATGCGAATATTCTTCCTATTACCAGATTGTAAACTTAAGAGTAATGGGTAAGATGGAAAATTTTGTGACACGCATACTTTAACAGAATTTTAAGAAAAGAGAGATGTGTAATGGGCAGAGATAGCTTCTCTGAAGAATGAACGTGGGAGCTGAGACCACAGCGTAAGAACCAAACCAGAGAATTCAGAAATAATTTTCCAAGAAGCAAAAACAAAAAGTGGAGGACTCTGAGACAGGAGCAAATGTGTGTCTTGAACAAGTGAGATCAGTATGCTGGGGCATGAGGGAGCAGATGAGGAAAAGCAGTAAGGCCAGGGAAAGCTTCAAAGTCCAAATTTTCTTACATTGCAGGCCATGTGAGGTGCCTGAATTCAATTTTAAGAGTAATGGAAAAATCAATGGAAGATTTTGCAAAGGAAGATGATCTGAGCAGGTTTAATTTTCAAAGTCTTACTATTGTAAAAAGAGTTTTATGAGAGCAAGAGCAGAACAAAGGACTCTGGTTGGGAGCTGCTTTATCACGCAAAGGCAGAAGAAGAGATGCTTGGATAAATTGGAGAAGTCTCATCCCCCCACAGGTCCTCAGAGAATTCACACCTCAATTTCTCTTTGAGGGTAGAGAAACCAAGATCTGTCCACCTACTAATGCTATGATTCTGTACAGAAATAGAGGGTACTGACAATTGTGAAACACTGCAGGAATGATCCTTAAGAAAATGTTTCTCCTAATTGATTATCCTGTCTTGTTTCTGCCCCTGCTGCCCCTGGCATACTTGCATTGTGCAGAAATTCATATTTGATCATTTTGATTAGGAAAGAGCTTGGTACCAAGGAATGTTGTTTCTTATCTCCCAGTTTTTTTGACATAAATGCTATGTAGTTGGTAAAACTGTGGGCTATGGTTCATGAGGGGCTGGGGTTTAGGTCATTTGGTAGTATGCTGGTAGTACTCTACCAGCATTACTCTACCAGTACTCTACCAGTACTCTACCAGTATGCATTTGGTAGTACTCTGCATTCTCTGAGGCCTTGAGTTCCATCCCCAGCACCACCAAACAAAAACAATAACAAATAAAACAAACAAGGAAAAAAAAAACAGAGCAAGGACTTGGTAACCCACTCCCAAAACACAGATATTGAAAACCCAGATCTTAGAGGGAAATGGTTTCAATTTTTCTCCATTTAGTATAATTTTGGCTGTAGGTCTGTCATACATGGCTTTTATGATGTTAAGGTATTTGCATGTTATTCCTATCTTTTCCGGGGTTTTTATGATGAAATGGTGTTGTGCTTTGTCAAAGGCCTTTTGAGCATCAATTGAGATGATCATGTGATTTTTATTTGCAAAGTCTCTTGATATGTTGAATTACATTAATTGATTTTCATATATTGAACCACCTTGCATCTGTAGAATAAATCCCACTTGGTCATGGTGAACAATCTTTTTAATATGTTGCTGAATTTGGTTTGCCAGAATTTTTTAAGGACTTTTGCATCTGTTCATAAGGGAAATGGGCCTATAATTCTCTATCTTAGATGTACCCTTTCCTGGTTTAGGTATCAGGGTGAAGGTAGCTAAATAGAATGAATTTGGAAGTATTCCCTCCTTTTCTACTTTTTGAAATAATTTGAGGAAGACAGGTATTATGCCTTCTTTGAAAGTTTAGTAAAATTCTGCTGTGAATCCATCAGGTCCTGGGGTCTTCCCCTAGCCATTAGGGAAATGCAAATCAAAACAATGCAGCAATTCCACGTTACTCCAGTAAGAATGGCCAAGATCTCTAAAACATATAACTACAAATGCTGGTGAGACTGTAGAGAAAACTGTAGGAACTCTCTTATACTGCTGGTGGAGCTGTAAATTGGTTCAACCACTTTGGAAATCAGTATGGAGGTGCCTTAGAAAACTTAAAATAGATCTACCATATGACCCAGCTATAATACTATTGGGAATATACCCAAAGGGAGATGAGGCATCATACCACAGAGACACCTGTATCTCCATGTTCAATGCAGCACTTTTCACAATAGCAAGGATATGGAATCAACCACCAAAGTGCCTGTTAACAGAAGAATGGATAAAAAGTTTATGGTACATATGCATAACGGAATACTACTCAGCAATCAAAAAATGAAATAATGTCATTTGCAGCAAAATGGATAAAATTGGAGAAAATTATCTTAAACGAATGAACATAAACCCCAAAAGAGAAATGCCACATTTTCTCACTCATATGTTGGAGCCAAATCAAATTTAAAAGAAGGAAAAAAATCCTATACAGAAATTGGAACATAATAAAAAGCTAATATAAACCTAGTGGAAAAGGGACAATTTAAGGAACAGAAAGAAGGAGGGAGGGATCTAGCAAAAGGAACCAATGGTGGGAGAAGACAGGAAGAGAAGGAAGGACAAGGAGGAGCGAGGAATGAGAGAGAGAGGGCGACCTCAAAGTAAACAGCCCAACTTTAATAGTTCGGGAAGTAATTATAATAATATCAACAATACCAAAGGATGGTAATAATGCAAATGGGCTAGATAATTCATGTAATACTGTTGGCAATATAAAAAGATAGATCACTACAGAAAAAAGTTTGGACTTAAATCATACTAGGGATACAAGGGTATATAGAAAACTATTCCTACAAAAAGACATGTAAGCAGAAGGGAGGTCATTGGTGAGAGGGATGGGAGAGGGGGGAGGAGGGGAACAAGAGGGTAAGGGGGAAGTTATCTGTGCATTGTACAATGAAACACATATATAGATATGTCACAATGAAATGCATGTCAGAATGAAACACATTAAGTTGTGCATTAAACATTTCCAATAATAAAAAAGAAAACCCTACAAGGGTCCCCATGACTCGACAGCACCTAACAACAACAACATGGTTAAGGGGAGAACCAAGGAGGGATAGTGAACTAGAGATGCTATAAAGGCAATATTAGTATAGGTCTTCTTTTGTGGTTTTTAGACAGCTGAGAGAAAATATTATTTAAGAAAAAACAATATATCATTTATATTTGGACAAAACTGGTTCTAAAATCTAGCTCTGACACTTAGAAGTCAGTTAGCTTTGCAAGACTTTTATGTAAAGAATATCATGGCTGTTTTGGATTTCAAATCCCGGTTTTAATAGTACTATACTTCTTCAAACAGGGCATGAAGCAAGCATTCAGAGTTGACCCTCCATATTTGCTGGGGCTTTGTTACAACAGATACTGCAGATACTAACACCAATGCGTCCTCAAGTCTTTTATATAAAAAATGATAGCTTTTGCATATGACCTACTTTAAATAATTTATATATTACTTATCATATCTATATCAGTGTAAATACTACATTAAACAGTCTTTAATATTGTAGTATTTAGGGAATTTGTTGTTGTTAGATACTTGTGTGCTGGGTCAACCTGCTTAGAGACCCTACATAGGACAGAATGAAACACTACTTGACCCTGTGCCATACCTGGCACTGTCAGTGCTTTTGCATTATTTACAGGGTTTTCCATGGTTGATTGTTTCCAGGATTGTTTTGGGAATGGGCTATCAGGTTCTCCTCCCATTTTACAGTGCTAGGGATCAAACTCAGGTGCCTCAGAGTATGCAGAGCAAGCATTCTACCAATTGAGCTAAATCCCTGCCCCGTTTAGGGGATGCTGGGATTTAGCTCAGTGGGTAGAGCGCTGCACTGCAGTCTCTGAGGTCCCGAGTTCAACTTCCAACACTGCAAAAATGGGAGAAGGGCCTGGCAATCCACTCTCAAGGCAATTCCGATGCACTGAGCCATTGAAAACCCTATGAGGGTCGCAATGAGTTGGATACCGACTCAACGGCACCTAACAACAACAATTTAGGGGATAATGACAACAAAAATATCTGTACCTGCTCACTACAGACACAATTTTTACCCACAGTAGGTAGAATCAAGCGAAACTACCTGTGAATACAGAGGGCTACTGTACTTCTACAGTACTTACAAAATATGACAATGTGTACAGATGTTGAAGACATTCAGATTGTTTTTAATCCTCGCTATGTTATTCTTGAGCTTTGAAAATTTTAGAAACTTGTGTGTAACTGGCTAAGCCTTAGTTTTCTCATCTGAAAACAGTAGTTAATGATTCCCACCTCTCACACATTGGATCTTACATTTTACCCCCTTTTTTCTCCTTCTTTCTATTTGTGGATAGGTAGAAAAATATGCCTGTGTTTGTGCATATCAGAAGTACATGAGAGGTATGCAAAGAAGTTTCCAAATATTCAGTTTTTAGTTGCCTCAAAGGTAAGGAACAAGGAAAAAATAATCCCTGAGGCACTCACCGGGCAGATGCTCCAAGTAATGAATTTGGGATGGGTATCTAGGATATCCCCTGCAGCCATAGCCCTGTGGCATCCGGTCCCCTCAGATCTCTAAGCTAAAGAGGGCAGGGCCTACTTAGTACTTGGATAGGAGACCACCTAAGAACACAAGGTGCCATAGGCTTGGGAGAAGAAAGCGTGGCAAACCACTACCAAAAATCAATCCACCATTGAAAACCCTATGAATAGCAGAGGAGCACTGACAATAGTGTTTGGCCTGTTGTACATAGGGTCACTATGAGTCTGACACCCATTCCAGGACACATAACAACATCCAGGATATAGGATTATAATGTTAATTCTGTTATTAGTTGGCTTTTAAAGGAGTCTGTTTCCTTATTTAGGCTTTATTTCCTTTATCTGTGAATTGGCCTTAGAAACCACTGACTCAGTTGGAAAGTTAAGTACAAAAAAATTGTGTCTTCTTTTATCAGGCTGCTGGCCATCTAGCTCCTCCTGCCACAGATTTTATTCCTTTGGAGAAAAGCCAGTTAGTCTTTTCTCTCCTCCTCCTCCTCCTCCTCCTCCTCCTCCTCTTCCTCCTCCTCCTCCTCCTCCTCTCTGTCTCCCTCTCTCTCTCCCCACTGCTCTCTCCTCTCCTCTTCTTTTCCTCCCTCTCTCCTCTCATATACTATAGTAAGCAACAAACTCTGAAGATGTCCTATATTAAAATCTTTAGTTGCAATTCATAATGAAGTGTATCAGTTTTATTATTTACTTGAACTTGTTGAAGTGATTAATAAGGAAGAGAGACAAGCATTGGGATGATGAGGCTTCAGGAAAAGAAAAGATTAAAAGGATAACATAAGTCATGTCATAAAGACTAAAACTTGTTTCTGGAATGACAAGTGCATGTGAGACCTAAATGGCCCTAATGATACAGATTATCCAGGAGGAATGGTTTCAGCTTCAAAGAACTAGGGGCTTCAAAAGAGGCTTATTGTTCTCATACCATGCATTCTTCATGAGGGGCCTCCTTCACTGCGTCTATAACCCAGTAATATTAGGATCAGCTTCTCTGCAACAGGTTTGGAATTTTCCTCACTAGTTGCCTTATGGTAAAAAGGAAGGGTGATGTGTTTTCAGAAATCCTATCCGTATTCTATCTAAAAGGATGAAGGGGAAATGGTGAGTGATGTTTGTTGTTGTTTTTGTTTGTTTGTTTGTTTGTTTTTAAGGCTGTTCTTTTCTTTGTATCTCTTTCTACTAAGAAATACAATTTCTCTGCAGAAGTTCTCAAGTTCCAATACTTTATTCATTTTTGTTTAATTCAGTTGTAATTTGGGGGGATAAAATACACAAAGGTTTTTTTATTTATTCAACGTAAAACTGAGAATTACATTATTTTTCTCATAGAATATTCTATCAGCTGCCCTAGACTTCCCATCCCTATTCAAGTGGATAATTTCTGGACAATATAATTCAAGCAGGAGTTGACAAATGAGAATTCCAGAAAATCTCCTTAAATGAAGTGTTTTTCTTTTTTTCTTTTTTTGTATTTTGTTTTCTTTTAATTAAGCATATTACTTTCCTCTAAAAACTCAAGTATTATTAATTAAAAAAACACAAAGGAATGAATATTTTAGTAGTCTCTACTATAAGATAATATGCACAAATATTTGAGGGAAAGAATTGAAAGCTTTAAGACTTTAAGATTTTTAATTTAAGGTACAGTGTGAGTCATTAATTTTTTTTGAAAAAAGTAACAGTTGA
>VMDO01015652.1:19423-50564 GCA_007922755.1 Pedetes capensis
TCATAGCGACCCTCTGTACAACAGGGGAAACACTATTGTCAGTGCTTCTCTGCTGTTCATAGGGTTTTCAATGGCAGATTGATTTTTGGGAGGGGGTTGCCAGGTCCTTCTCCCAAGCCTACAGCTTCTGGTGTTCCCAGGCGGTCTCCCATCCAGGTACTAACCAGGTCTGACCCTGCTTAGCTTCCGAGATCTGACGAGATCGGATGCCACAGGGCTACAGCTGCAGGCCCAAATAGTTGAGTTAGATAGGCATAAAATTTAAAGACTGAGAAGTGATGAATTATATGATATTTGAATAGTATTGTGTTGTATTTTCTCACCAAAAGACTGGGAAGTAAATATAACTTGCTGTTGTTATATGCTATTAAGTCCAACTCATAACAACTTTATGTACAACAAAGAAAATACTACCCTACACTGTGTCATGCCTGGGACTATGTCAATGTTTCTCTGCTACTCCTGGGGTTTTCAATGGCTGATTCTTTTGAGAATGCTACAAGAGAGGATTGCCATGTCCTCCAATTTTTTCAGTGCTGGGGATCAAACCCAGGGCTTCAGAGAGTGCAGAACATCACTCTAGCAACTGAGCTAAATGACAGTCCCAAATATAATTCCCTTTAGAGAAATTAAGTCATGAATGCAAAATGCTCGCCCCATGGACTCCTTTTTGAGTAGCAAAGTATTTTATGCACTTATTGAATATTACAGTATATCATTTTCTTTTAGGTTTGAATGTCTCCCAGAACTTTGCTCAAATTAATGCTCAGTATATTTTCCATGATCACAAAATGAAATAGTCAACTGAACAGGTTCCATTTTTAAAAAAAGGCATGCATGTGGGTAATTAATAGATATTCAGTCAAAATGTCAAAATTCTCAGTTCCTATCCCATGCACCCCCCACACACAAATAAACTTTCAATTTTGTCTCAATTTTGTTCACCTGTTGCTTAACTACTTTATTCTCACTCAGAGGAATGTTTAGGGCCCATCACATGGGTCTGGTGTGGGGTAAAGAGGCATTAACTATTTTGTCTTCTGTCTCTTTAGGAGAAAATCTCAGATGAAGACATAAGGCAAGAAAGTTTTCCAACTTGATTTTTTACCTTCTCAACATTTGTTGTTTACAGTTGCCTTATAGACCAAGTTGATGGGGAAAAATGAGAAACTAAAAATAAACAAGGCCTTTCATTCACAGGGGTAATGCAGTTACATAAGTCAAAGTGGCAGGTCATATGAAGCCTTGTGTGATTCCTTAGGGTTGCTATCTCATTTCACTGGCTAGCAAACAGTGAAACAGTAGGATATATATATTTCAATTAGGTTGTCAATATTTTGACCAAACAACCTATTTATAACATTCAGGAATACAGTTCTGTTTGTGAGAACCACTAGAAGCTGCTGTGTCCTGAAAGTCGGCCTGGGAATTTGAAACCTTGTGATTAAGTAGGGTTTGCTGACTAACTTCCTAGGTTTTATCTGCCTGCCCATCAAGTATGTGCAAGGCACTCATCACTGTGCCTAAGTAATATGCACTGGCTACTATTACAACCTATAGTTGTAGTTTTTTAAATGAGATAAAATGAAAGACCCAGAATGTATTTGGAGATAAGTATTTATGGATAGGACATCAGAATCAGGACTCTATAAAGACTACGGATGAGATATTTTAAAGCAAGATAGCAGTTTTTTTTTTCTACAGTAGAAGGAAAATAATTGGCTCATTGATCACTCTTTTCCCTCCCAAAATACTATTTAGCCTCCTATGACTTGTACTTTGGGATCCTTCACATTTAGCTTTAAATCCATGTCTGTTTTTTTCTTCTTTCTTTTTATTTTGCTAATTATATGACTCTGTGCAAATACCTTAATTCCTTTGTTTCATTTACTTTATCAGTAAAATTAACAGATTGATGTTTAGCAGATTGTTTGGGAAAATTAATTGAATGAATATAAGTGATTGTACATTATTCACCAAAAAATACTATACAAATGCCAGTTACTATTGATGGTTGAAAGTCAATCAATATTCTTCCTTGTTAAAATTACAGAAAGAATCATGCTTATAAAGATATAAAGGAAAATACACCCATACAAATAGGCTAAGTCAACTATAATTTCCTAACAAGCTGTTGCTGTTTTTGTTAGATGCCATCGAGATGGATCCAACTCATAATGCCCCTAAATACGGCCGAATGAAACATTATCCAACACTGTGCTCTGCACATCATCTTTTTATGTTTGAGCCCATTGTTGCAGACACTACATTTCCCCTTATTTTAAGTCATGCCACATCAGCAAAAGGAGGTCCCAGGGACTTTACTCCATTCCCATCATCAATGTCAAGTCTACTTTGAGAAAACAACTCTTCCCCAGTCATTTATTGAATGCTTTCCAGCCTTGAAGACTAATTCTCTGGCACTACATATGAAAGTAGGGCTGGGATTTAGCTCAGTGGGTAGAGCGCTGCGCTGCAGTCTCTAAGGCCCCGAGTTCAATTCCCAGCACCGCAAAAATGGGAGAAGGGCCTGGCAATCCACTCCCAAGGCAATCCCGAAGCACTCAGCCACTGAAAACCCTATGAGGGTCGCTATGAGTCAGATACTGACTCGACGGCACCCAACAACAACATATGACAGTGCTTCTCTACTATTCATAGGGTTTTCAATGTCTAATTGTTTGGGGAGTGGGCTACCATGTCCTTTTCCCTAAAAAACTGTTGATACAGTTTTATTTATTTACTTACTTTTTCAGTACTGGTAGTTGAACCCAGGGTCTCATGCATGCCAGGCAAGTGCTCCACCACTGAGCTATCCCCTCAACCCCTTCTTTATTTTTTATTTTGAGTCAGGGTCCTGCTAAATTGTGCAGGCTGGCTCTGGCCTTGAACTCTGGATCTGCCTGCCTTAGCCTCCCCTCTCAGTGGGATTACAGGGATGTGGCTTGGCATCTGGAGAAATACAGTTTTAATAGGCTTAAACCAGAAGACCGTGATTAAACAATAATAAGAGGAAAGTAAAGGAGCAAAGGGAGGAAAGGAAACCACTGTTTCATACATATATATAAAGGAAACATTTCTTTTACTACAGAAGTTTTCTCTATAAAATCATCTTCTCATTTAATACCAAGCTATCTATAAATGTTTACTATTTTTATTACTTTGTTTTCATGAGGTCCCAATGAGGACAATTATATCCAAAATTATAATTATTCAATGTAATAAGTGCACGTTTTTTCCCTAACTGGGCTCTACTTATGTCAAATCTCCATTTGAGAATGGAGATATGCAGTGTCATTAATCAACTGACTCAAATCATAACCAGATTTCTGGGAAACACAAAAATAGCAAAGAAAACAGAAATTTAGGAAAAGTCCCAAGAAGGCTAATTTTGATTATGTAGTCTAAATGATTAGAAATGCAAAGCACAGGTATTTATACATTCTGGCTATTTAAATTCTACATAGAATACCTGTGAAAACTTTGCTCAGAAACATCACTTAAAATGTCAGACTGATAAAAAAATAATATGAAGTCACAATAAATTCCAAAAAGATATTTCCTTCTCTCTGTATCTTTTCTTGTTATTATTTATAAGAATTATAATGCATACAGCATGTTGACTAGAGGCTGTTGGTATATCTCTCACTACCTATCATTTTGCTGCATCTTAAATACAACTATTTTGCCTACAAAATCACAGAATGCACACAAAATATCTGAATATCTGTTAGAGTCATTGGTACCCCACTAATCAATTTCCAACAGTCCAAAGAAAATAATTAAGAATGCCAGATTAAAGATTCATAAGTTGAGTTACTTAAAAAATATTCCAACAGTACACCTCCTACTGCATTTCATCCTCATTGGTACCTCAATAGGTCTTCTTCTACTTGAGCTCTTTTCTCTTGTAATTTTCACCTTTTAAATTTTATTTTTAATTTGCAATAATAATTGTACACATTTATGTGATGCAAGATTATACATACATACATACATACATTTATATATGTGTATATATATATTATAGCCATGGAGCAATTGCAGCAGAGTAACTAGAATATCTGTTACTTCAAATATTTATCATTTCTTTGCAGTGAAAACATCAAAAATCTCTTTTTGCCAAGCCTGAAATAGACAGACAGTTACTGAAGGATCTCACTTATCAGTGTAAACTAAAATGAAATGTCATTCACAGAAACAAAAAGGAGAATACTGTTAAATGGGTATAAAGTTATAGTTAGAAAGGAGAAGTAAGTTCTGGTGCTTTATTGCATAGCAAGGTAACTACAGTTAATATTAATGCATTGTACATTTCAAAATACTTTGATCTCTTGATGTCATATCCTTCTTATATAAACGGAAGTCCTTCAGTTCTTAGGTACAGATACCATCTCTGACAAACTACCACAGTAAAAAACATGCACTGAGAAGTAGGATATCTGAGAGAACATATTGGCTAGATGAAGGAGTCTTAGTGTCTGCTCTTGTCAATACCATGAAAGTATCATTTCTAGGGGCAGAGCGTGGTGTCGCACACCTGTAATCCCAGCAACTTGGAGGCGGGGACAGGAGGATCGCAAGTTCCAAACCAGAGGCAGTCTGAGTAATTTAGCGAGAACTTGTCTCAAAATTAAAAAAAAGTGAACAAATGGTCTGGGGTGCAGCTCAGTGGTACAGTGCTTGCAAAGCACACAAACATGAGGCCCCGGGTTCAACCCCTCAGTACTGAGGGAAAAAAAAGTTGTTTCTGCTTCTGTAACTGCGTGCCTCTATCCAAATATATATTCATATGATTAGACTAACTGGTATTACAGACATACATAGAGTCACACTGAGTGAGCAAACAGACAGTACTGCCTACCTACACAGTCAAAAAGATGTATCATGTGTGAAGCCAAACATTACCCCATAGCCATTGTAATTCACTTTGTCTTTTTTCTCCTGGGACTTCACATGAGCAAGTTGTTATTGTGATTAGGCGCCATGGAGTTGGACCCAATTCATAGTGACCCTCATGGATTTTTCAACGGTTGATTGTCTCAGGATTGCTTCAAGAGTGGGTGACCACATCCTTCTTCCATTTTGGGGATGCTAGGGATCAAACCCAGGTGCTCAAAGAGCACAGAGCAGCACTATACCAGCTGAGCCAAACCCCAGCCCCTCACATGAGCATACCTTCTAGTATATACTTATGTTCATTCTTCAGTAATTCCAGTAATATTTGGATATTTACTATGTACTAACTGTTATTAAAGCTGAGAGTTAGCTCCGTTGGTAGAGTGCTGCTCCACACTCTCTGAGGACTAAGGTTTGATCCTCAGAACCACAAAAACAAAATATAACACAACAAACATATAAAGAAACAAACAAACAAAAAAAAAAGAAAACAGGAGAAGGACATGGCAATCCCTTCTCTAAACAATCCAAAAAGAATAAGCCATTGAAAATTCTGAGTCACTATATGTCAGAACTGACTGAAAGGCACCTAACAACAAGAACAAGCTGTTATTAACCCTTAAGTGCTTAGACGACATTCAGTTTTTCTGTTGTCAAGCATACATTCTAGTGCAATGAAACATCACTATCAAAATCATCCTAGTTAATAATGCATGATGATATAATTAAGATGAAATGAGCAAGCTAAGCATGGTGGCGCATGATAGTAATCTCAGGGACTTGGGAGATGGAGGCCATTGGATCACAAATTCAAGGCAAAAGGTAGCTTTGTGTGTAATTTAGCAAGACCCGGTCTCAAGATAAAAATTATAAAAGGGGCTACGGTGCAGCATGGTTCTGGGTTTAGCCCTAAGTGCTGGAAAAAAAAAGAAAGAAAGAAAGAAAGAAAAGAAAAAAAAAGAAAGAAAGAATCAAATGAGCAAAAGAATACAAAAGAATACAGTATGATAACTTTAGAAAGGGTTGACAGGCAAGAATTCTTTGGAGAAGTGACATACATCCTTAAATTTGCAAGATGAAATGGACCCACTCAAGTGGATTATTCTGGAAAAAAAACAAGGACAACAACAAGGCCAAATCTTCTGGATGAAGATGGTACTGGCCTGTTTGAAGAACCTACAATGGCTGGAATATAGTGGGAAAAGAGGCAATAGTATAGGATAAAAAGCTGAAAACATCAAGGGTGATCTTTTACGTACTGTGCCAGGATATGGAGCTTGGATTTATTCCAAGAGCAGATGGAAATCACTAGAAGCTTTTAAGAGGGTGGCATAATCTGCTTTATGCTTTTAGAAATTCACTCTATGTGCTCTATAGTATAGATTGTTTGAAATAAAAGGTAAAAAAAAAGGATAGGATGAGAAATGATGATGATGTGAAGGAATTGAGATGTATTTAGATTTACAATATTTTTTGAGTGTCATACTCCATTCTACATGCTGCAGGTACAACTAGGAACAAATCTAATGTCACTGCTATCACTGGAGCATTTTTAGTTATGAGAAGATGTTGGATACTGAATAATGAACCATGGAAGTCTTCACATGGAGATATTCAGGAGATCCTTGGGTGAAGGTCTAGGGATATAGAGATGGATGGAGCTGATGATGTGGAACTGTCTTATCTATATATTTCAACCATGAATTAAAAACAAAAGGCTACTCATTCCTTATCTCTTCACAAGGACCTATATCAATTCTCTGGTAGTTCTGATTCAAAACAAAAACATCATGTATGTATACCAAGAGTTTATGAACTTCTCATTCACAGAATGCTTTACTAAAAAGAAAAAAATAGAACAAAATATGCTTTTTATTAGAAATAGTATAATTGATTATGCATATGTTAATATACTCTCAGATTATATTAATATTTCTGTTAAAAAGTTGATTCATTTGGATATCATAATTTGAAAGACCTGCCAAACACAGGACCAGTATAAGTGAAGGATGCATAAATTATGAGGGAAAATAGCTCCTGTGGCATACCAGCAACAGTAATATAAATTGATAATTAAAAGCACAGTTCTTATCAACAAATGCTGGCAAGGATGCAGGGACAAAGGAAACCTTTTTCAGTATAGATGAGACTGTAAATTAGTACAGCCATTATGGAAATCAGTATGGCAGTTTCTTAGAAAACTAAAAATAGAACTGCCATATCATCCACCTATACTTCTCTTGGGTATATACCCAAAGTAACATACATCGTCATACTTCATTGACACCTGCACTGTCTTGTTTATTCCGGCACTCTTCACAATTGTGAGAATATGGAATTAGCCCAGATGTTTGGATTTTTAAAAATGTGGTATATATACACAATGGAGTATTATTCAGCAACAAAGATGAGTGAAATTAGGTCATTTCCAAAATTGATGAAAGTGGAGATTATCTATTTAAGTGAAATAACCAAGACTTAAAAAGAGACATACCATAGGTTTTGACTCATATGTACAAACTAGATCTACATCTAGATAGACAGATGATAGATAGATTGATAGATAGATAGATATACAATTCTATGTATCAAAGATTGGAAAGTACAATGCGACCTATCAGGAGGGGAGACAGGAAGATTGGGAGTGGGAGAAAGAGCAATATGGAGAATGAAGAAGAGAGAACAAGTATAAAATACAGGATGCAATTTTAATAAAATCCTATAGTGAATCTAACTATATTGTATGCAAGAAAAAACACGAGACTTCCTAAGTATGTACAAATACCATTACATGTAAATCTTTTTTGTTTGTTTGTTTTTGAAAAATGACTAAGGTGTTGGAAGTGTTGAAAATCCTGATTAGATAATATGCACATTGTACATATGAACTGGCCTGCAGTCATAGCCCTGTGGCATCTGATCCCGTCAGATCTCAGAAGCTAAGCAAGGCGGGCTGGTTAGTACCTGGATGGGAGACAGCCTGGGAACACCAGAAGCTGTAGGCTTGGGAGAAGGACCTGGCAACCCCCTCCCAAAAATCAATCTGCCATTGAAAACCCTATGAATAGCAGAGAAGCACTGACAATAGTGTTTCCCCTGTTGTACAGAGGGTCGATTTGAGTCAGATACCGACTCGATGGCACCTAACAACAACAACAACATATGAACTGAATTATCACTCTGTAGCCCATGAATACATGCAATTTGTAAAAAATGAATCTCTTTATGTTTACCAGAACTCAGCTGTCATCCTAATGTGTAACTCCCAGCTTTGTGTCCCTTTAGGAGAGTTCTTTAATCTTTTTTGATTATTTTTCTTATTTGTAAAAACTTTAAAAGAACATGTACATCATAAGTTTGTAATAAGGACTGAATCTGACACTTCAGAATGAGCATGGACACTGTGATAAAAATTATAATGAAGGTTTAAATTTTTAAAAGTTATTCCAGTAAAAGACACATTGCCATGAATCTCCTTCAACCCCCTCCCCGCCAGCTTTGGACACACTTATCCAATTGTTCTTGCCACTTTCTGAACATTTCTGAAGTCCTCTTTCATGAATGTCTTTAGTTCTACTGTCTCAATCTCCTGAGTTGATTCCAAACATTTACTTTTCATGGTCCTTTTGATTAGCAGAAGAGACAGAAATCCCACAGTGCCAAATCCAGTGAATAAAGTGGATGAAGACACATTAGTCTTCTTACTAAGAGAAATTGTTGTACCATAAGTAGTGCATGGTATAGAGCATTGTCATGATGGAGGATGAAACCAAAGACAGTCACAGCTTAAAGCTGAATAGATAAATGTATCCATTGAAATAAATATCTAAATATTAATTAAACTCTCACTGAATATTTACATACTGCCTTCAGAAGAAAACATTGCTGAAGCATGCAAGCTTCTCCACCAATACAAGTTTTGTTACTGATCCTACTTAGAATGTCCAATTGTTTTAAAAAATATTGTGTTTAAAGAAAATGTTCTTTTGTAGTTAGGTTTCACTCTTTCTTTCAAAGAACAAAAAGAAATGTTTGAGTACAAACAAAGGCCAGGCACATTGCTACATATTTAATAAATAACTTTAACAATGTCTTCAGCCGTACCATTGTGGCATCCGATCCTGTCAGATCTCTGAAGCTAAGGAAGGTCAGGCCTAGTTAGTATAGTACTTGGATGGCAGATCGCCTGGTTCTGTAGGCTTGGGAGAAGTACCCAGTAACCCACTCCTCAGAAAAAAAAATCAGCCATCAAAAACCGTATGAATGGCTGAGAGCACTAACAATACTATTTCCCCTGTTGTAGGAAGGGTCACTATGAGGTGGACACACTAACTCGATGGTCTCTAACAACAACAATAAGAACAAACTTAACAAATCCTTCTATAAACAATCTCAGGTATTATTATTTTACACTTGGCCCTCCATATCCATGGGTTCTGTAGCATAAGATTCAACCAACAAAAGAAGGAAAATATTGGCACAAAAACTATCTGTACTGAGCAAGTACAAACATTGTTCGGTCATTGTTTTTTAAACAATACAGTCTAAAGGCCATGTAGCATATACACTGTATTAGATGTTACAAGTAACCTGGAGATAATTTAAAATATACAGGAGACTATTCAAAGATTATGCATTAATACTATGACCTTTTACATAAGAGATTAGAGGATCTGCAGATCTTGGTATCCATGGGTAGTTCTGGAACAACCTGCTATGGGTACTGATGGATAATTGTGCTTAATCTCAAATTAAAAATTAAATACACAAAAAAGCCCACTGAAATTCAAATAATTTAAGAAACATGTGCCAGATCATATACTTAATATGTGGTATAATAAGGGCATAAACTTATTTTTTTTGTGTGTGTTTTCAGCCATCATCCCATATTTTCTCCATCTAAACCTTCATGTCTCTCCATTTCTTTTCCAAAATTCATTATTGCTCAACTATGCACATAGTCTCTCCAGGATGGGCAGATTTCTTTGGCATTAAGAAAATTTCTGTCATCTTGAGGAAAATGCGCTGGCAAATGTGAGAACAGCAATCTGAGATAAAACAATATCTCAATGACATATAGATTTCTGTGTGTATTGAGTCTTCCTTGGAATGGACCATAGATTAAGGAAAGAAGAACCATATCTCTTCTACTGGCTGTCTGTATCAATCTCTTTGCAAACATTCAAAATGGTAGCCAAACAAACATCCACCATATCTGCTCTTCTTGATCAAGACCTCTCCTTGTGGACACTGGAGGAACGCAGAGAGAGAGAGGTCTTCCATGCAGAGTCAGAATGCAATCATCTTTTTGGCTGTTGCCATGGACCTCTCCAAGGTTGAGTATGAATTCCTGAACCCATCTCAGAGAAAGTTGTGCAGAGATATGTTGCTGGACAACTACAGAAACTTTTCTTCCTAAGACATCGAGTCAACAAATTCACTCTACTCGCTCAGGTGAAGCAAGCACTTGAACTGAAGACACTGGATAGAGTTCATCAAGATTACAGTTCAGCTCTGCCTGCTCAAGACTCTGTTTATGCACATCAGAGAGTTGCCAAGGTGGACACTTTCAGCTGTGTGTTGCAGAATTCAGTAACCTTTGAAAATGTGGCCGTGGACATCTCCAAGGAGAAGTGAAAATCCATTTCAGAGAATACAAAGATGTGAGGCTTGAGAACTAGAGGAACTTGGCTTCCCTGGGACTTCAAAACAGGTCAGCTGTTGGTTGATTTGAGGCTGATAGCTTTTGCGTGCTCTTCTGCTGAGTTGGAAAGGAGAAGAAATGAGAAACAGTCAACCCTCTCCATCCATGGGTTGTACATCTCCTGATCAGTAATATTGAAGAAAGTGTTTTTAAGCTTTCAGATGTAGAAGATAAGAATAATTTAGCTTGTGGCATCACTGATTAAAACTACTCACCTTTTCCCTATTCATGAATCAGGAGATGAAGTTTTAAATTTCAGGTTGCCAGGATCCCAGATTTCTCCTTCAAGTACTAGACCTAGATTGCCTGCTGCTTTTATTTTTCCTTGGTTTGTTTTTTTTTTTTTTTTTGACACAGGAAACCATCATCCATCCTGTCCAGAGCTTCTTTGCATTTCTGTTGACAAAGGAAAGCAAATGGATATACTTTTTCAGGTGGTCCAAGGTACCTATGTGTGAAAGATGGCTCTTCTGATAAACTTGCACCTTAATCATAGTCATCAAAATTTTCTCTTTCACAAAAGACTGAGATGGCAAACTGTAGGATATTTGTGTGTTTGTAAGAGCTGTAAAGCTTATTCATGTAAGCTGTTGATTAAAGATGTAAAGTCAGATACACATAAGAGGTTATTTTTATTTCCAGATCTTGTTATAACTCTCCATGATGCTTCAGTTTATATTTGATATGGGAATGTCATGGCCAATATTCCTGATTTGCCCAGAGCTTAGAGGATTCTTAGGCCATCAGACATTGAGGAAGGAAAACATGGGTGAGTTGTTAATCTAATAACATCACATCTGTACAATTTACTCCAGCTGCTGTGAGGCTAAACTTTTTATCCATGTACACCTAGCTCATATGTGGCACTTGACAACAATAGTGTATCTGGAAACATCAATCCAGGTAATTTCCCCTTCATAGTCTGACATGAAGCCATATTCCTTGATCCCTGTATTGGAGGAATTGGATTGCAATTTGCTTATTTTCCCATATCCATCACTCTTAGAAATGAGGAAAAGCAGTTTTGTTCCTCTATCGAAATTTTCAAATAAATCTTGACATGTTCAGAACAAGTATATTCAAAAGTACATGGAATGGCTTTTTTATTCTTTGAGAAACTTTTACAAAGAAAAATGATAGGAAGTCACAGCTAAAATCATAAACTAAATGCTGAGGTAATTTTTATATCTTTTCCAGGTATTGACAGTTATCAGTATGAAAATTGAATGTCTTGGCAGATGTACAAAATATATCCACTTGAAAGTCCCAGGCTGATAAAGATCTTGTGGATTCATCTTAGAGCTGAATTATGATCAAGATTATGCAATATTTTTTATAAAGCCCTAATTATCTATTTTCAAATGACAATGCTCTCAACTTGTTCTATTCTGCATCATTAAGTTGTCAAGAAGCAACTTTTCTTTATTATATTTGAGACACTTTGTAAATTAGTAATTGTATTTCTATTATATTCTTTAGTGGCACATCAGATTTGCTCCTTTTTCCTTTTCTCTTATTCAGTTCTTTAGTTACAAATATACACACACACATACACATACATATACACTACTCAGGATGGATTCCATATCTAAAGTATGAAGAGTTACATTATGTTAAATGCAGGGAATCTTATAAGTGAAGGGAAATTATATGTTTTGAGACAGAAATTTTGCAGTATAAAATCTGCCTTAGGGCATTTAATCACCAATTATCACATAGCATGGTGGTTTAAAAGAAACAAGAGTTAAATGTAAGAGAACAGATGAATATCATTATTCCAGTACTAACTGTTGTAATTAGTATAGCTTATTCTCTTAATTGCCCATCAATAAGTGAGCAGGTAAAGAAAATGTGATATACACATAGATACAATAGAATATAATTCAGCCTCTAAAAAGGAAATCCTGCCATGTGTGAGAATGTGGTTGAATCTTGAGGACATTATGCCGTATGAAATAAACTAGTCAATGAAGGACAAATGATGCATGATTCCATTTATATGATGTATCTAAAGTAGTCAAACTCTCAGAAGCAGAGTGGAATGGGTGGTTTGCCCAAGGGGAAGATCAAATATAGTTACTAATTGATATATAAGAAGTTTCAGGTAATAAGATGTAGATATCTATTATAAAATAATGTGTTTGTAGTTAACTGTATGATACTGTACACTTAAAATTGTGTTAAGAAGATATATTTCATGCTAAGTACTCTATCCACACTAATCAGAATAAGGAATTTTCGGTTGTCCTAGAGCTTAGTATATGTTCCAGGCTGGCCTTGAACTCATGAACCTTGTGCCTCAGCCTTCCTAGTGTTGGGATGACAGGCGTGTGCCAACATACCTGGCAAATAATAGATTTTAAAGGAACTCATTTAGCACTGCCAGAAGGAAGGATGAAAGAAAGATATAAGTGTCAAAGCACAGGAAAGCAAGAAAAGAAGGGAAAAAATAAAGGTGTAAGAAATAGGCTCTGGGTTATATATGTCAAAATAGTTAAAACAGAATTTTCATGAAGAAAATATTTGAGGTGATAGAAATACTAATTATTCTGATTTATCCATTCTAAAATGTATACACTTATTGAAACCTCCCACTGTGTCCATGAGTAATTATTTGTTAATTTAAAATTAAAAAAAAAACTAAATAAACTGAATAGAGGAAGAAATGGATATTTGGAGACATGGCACTAAAATTACTTTCAAGTACATTAAAACATCATATTTCAAACCCCTAACATATTAGTAATTCTATCCACTGGTAAAAGCTAGCTAGGATAGAAAAAAGAGACAAATTTCCAAAGCTTAAATCCCAAATCTGCAATTAGATAAGTGTGGGATCTTGAAAAAGCTATTTAATTATTTTGATCTTTGATAATTTAAATGTTTTTTTCATATATTCCCTTTTATAGGACTTGGCTCTAAGTTCTATTCAGAATAGCTACATTGGGAAAAAAAACAAAGAAAAAAGTAAAAACTCTTATCATGTATTGTTTTTGTTGTTAGGTGCCATTGAGTCAAGTCTGACTCATAGTAACCCTGTGTAAAACAGAACAAAACAGTACCCCAAAGTGTACCATATACACGATCTTTTTTATGTTTAAGCTCATTGTTGCAGACACGGTGTCAGTATACCTAGGTGAGGATTTTCCTTTATTTCATTGACCCACCTTGCTCCCTATCATGATGTCCTTCTCAATTTGTCCCTCCGGACAACATGTCCAAAATATGTAAGACACCATCTAGCCATCTTTGCTTCCAAGGAGCACTCTCTCTAGGACTGATCTATTGGTTACCTAGGCAGTCCATGGTATATTCAATATGTCTCCAGCACTATAATCCAAAAGCATCAATTCTTCTCCTGTCTCTCATATTTTCTGTCCAGCTTTCACAACCATATGATGCAAGTGAAAATACCATGGGATGAGTCAGATGCCTCTTCATCTTCAATGTGATGATTTCTCCCAAGGGACGAGGGTCAGTCTATGTCTTCAAATGTTACTATTAAATTAAAATAGGAAAATATCTCGAAATACTTGGTATTTATCAGATAATCCTATCCTCTCCCTGCTAATTTATAATGTGGATAAATGTATACTAATTTTGAGAATTCCTGTTTTTCCTAATGTAAAGAGAACTGCAAAATCCTACTCACTCCCTCCTACTTATTGTTCTAAATCTACAATTAAAAAATAATTAAAAAGTAGTTCTATTGGCGATGTCTCTGAAAATTTGCTAAAAGCTTTTGGATCACTCAGAGACAAACAAACAAACAAACAATAAACCTATGTTAAATATGCTAACACATTTGCACTATATTTGTACTGCAGAGTACACAGACTTTTATCTGCTATGAGAAGCCATGTTTCTATGTTTTCTACCTTCATGCCCTTCTCTGATTCCCTCTACTTTGGATGCCTTCTCTTTTCCCAAGTAATGCCTTCTTCAAAAACCCAGCTGAAATGTCACACTTCCCAAAGGCTGCCCTGTTTTACCTCATTACTGAAATTTCACGAGTCCAATATCTTTCTTGTCATTTGTCATGTCTCACATTCATCATAGTCATTTAAACATATTAATTTGCTTTCCCTACATGTTGCAAACTGATGGAAGCAGAAACCACATATTTTTCCCCTCCTTGAATAGGTATTGCCGAATCTTAAATAAAACTGATTTTCAGCTATGTGTTGATGCACAATCAAGTACTAAAAATTGTGGCCAGACAGTCCCTCAATATATTCAAGAACAAAGCTTCCTAACAGAGATCAGTGTGACCATGGAAAACTCCAATTTAAGTAAAAAGGTGAGAATGTATCACTTTACATTGATGAAAATTATTAAAAACAATAACAGAAAGGACTAAGGACAAGTGAGGATATTCTAAAACATATCCTCATGTATTACTAGAGTCCTATGATATCCGCTATAGAATTTTCTGGAGAGCAATCTGATTATGTTTATGAAGCCAGGACAAAATAGGCTATGTATACCAGCCATATAATCTTGATTTGCTGTTGGAGAACCCTTGGAAACATCCTAATTGCTGAATAGAAGTAATACTGTTATGAGCATCTTTTTATAAGTAAAGGGAAAAAGCAATAAGCAAGACTTCTCTGAGATATGCATTATAGTAGTAAATTTGTGATAAATTTAGCTATACTGAAAATATATGATCATGAAAGCAATAATATTGGAGATTATACAGCGGTTAAAAATACTATGTAGTAAGGAAATAAAAATTAAATAAAATTAGAATTAAATCAGAATTAAAGATTACATATCCACACTGCTAAGAACAAGATAAGATAATGATAGTGATAATGATAAGAATCATTACTGGTGTTTAGCTCCGTTTGGTCGAGCAATGCTCTGTACTCCCTGAGGCCCTAGGTTCAATTGCCAACACCACAAAACCAGGAGAAGGATGTTGCAGTCCATTCCCAAAGCACTCCTGAAACAATCAGCCATGAAAAACCCTATGAATAGCAGACAAGCACTAACATAGTGGCAGTGTTGTGTAGTGTTCCTTTCTGTTGTACATAGGATCACTGTGAGTCAGACTCAATTGGAAGGCACCTAGCAACAGCAAAATAAGAATTAAAAAAGGAAATGGAAAGACTAGAAATATATTAGGATGGCAAATTTGTGAGAATCAACATTACATTTTCATTTTCATGACTATCTTTTCAGAAATGTGTTAAATTTAAAATTGTGAGAGTTTTTATGTACTGTGTATGAGGGTGCGGGGGAAGAGGCAGATAGAGAGAGAGAGAGACTGACACAGAGAGAGAGACAGAGAGAAAGAGAGAGAGGAGGATGGAACCACATAGATAATTAATGGCCATATTATCTACAAAATTAAGGAACAGATGACAAAAATTTGAGTCAGAAAAATGTTAATGAAGACAAAGTGAAAAATTATGCCTTCTATTGTCCCACTAATAATTTTTGCTAACAGTTGCTTATATATTTTTTTCTCTCGTATTCTAGGACATCCTTTTCTTAGATTTTATGAGCTTCAGAAGCAACTGGAAATCATTTGCCAATGGTACACATAAACAAGGTAATGGCCAATATTAGTGCAAAGTTTCCTTTAAATATGGCCATTATCAATTGATTGCTATGGAGACATTGCTTTGTCAAATACTAATTGCTTATTTTTCTTTTAAGGCCAGGAAGGACTTCTCCATGTATTTTGTGTTCTAAAACATTTGTCTTGATGTGCCACCTTCTCCTTCACACTTTCTAACACACTGTTTCTTGGGAAGCCTTATAATTTCACCTTTTAATAGCAATAGTCAGTTCCTGCTTGGGGTTTCAAACACAAATTGTCCTTCCTTGCATGGGGCCATGATGCTTCAAGTACTAAACAATTAAATTACTCCATTTACAGAAAGAGTTCAATGTCCTGCCTATTTGCTCATAGAAGACACATAATTTTCATATGCAAAATTAGAATTACCTACTTTTCTTGTGTCTAAGAGACCTCAAATTATTAACAAAAGTCTTTTAAGCCCCTTGAAATACATCTATTTTATTCTGTATTAATCAGGCTTTGCTTATATAATGAGATACCTGAAGTGGTATCTCATTATATAAACTTTTATAAAGACAAGAGGATTATTTAGGTCACAATCACAGTTTGGGAAGCTCAAAGTCCAAACAGCATGGACTGGAGGTGCTTTCCCTTGACATGGTAGATGGCAACATCTGGATCATATGTGGGAGAAAAAAATCATATACCAAATAGGAATCCATATAAAGACTAGTCTTAGCATCCCTTTGACAGAATCACAGAAACTGCCTATTTAGAGTACAAAGATTTTAACAGGATTGTCACAGTCTCAGCAAAATTAGCACTATTTAGGCAGAAGATTTCCTTGCTGTGCAAGATCATCCAGCTCATTGCAGCTTGTTTAACAGTATTTCTAGGTGCCAATTGCCCACCTTCACTTCAGTGACAACAGAAAGTGTCTCAAAAATTTTCCAAATGATTCCTTTGGGCAAAATGGACTCTCTGGGTTGACCACCCTGCCCTAAATTCTATGTGTCTCTTATGCATATGAGGTTTCAGTCCACCTCAAAAGCACCAACAAAATTAGCTTAGGTATTTCTACATGTATATGGTTATCACCAGTTATTCTGATATAATGAATAAAGGGATACTTTTTTCTCTATTATTTTAATTTTAGTGATTTAGATAATTTTATTGGTCATATGCCCATTGACGGTGACATGATGATTTCAACAAAAAGCTTGGTAGATGGTTCTCAACATTTTATATGATGGCATAATAAACAACTGCAAGACAACTGTCTTTGAGTCAATAAGTAGTCATATTAAAAGCACTGTTGTTGTTAGGTGCCGTTTAGTAGGTGTCCAACTCATAGCAACCCTACATACAACAGGCAAAACAGTATTGTTAGTGCTTCTCTGCTATTCATAGGGTTTTCAATGGCTGAAATGTGACAGGATCAGACGCCACAGTGGTATAGTTGCAGGCCTTGAAAGCATAGATGATGTTATTCTCAAACAGCAGATATCTGTTTTTAGGACCCTACTGCATTTATATAGTAAAAAGAAACTGCTGAGTTGCATTGGACACATCTTCAATCAAGCCCTGTGTGTCACACAAAGAAAGGCAATCGTGTTGTGTGAGTGTGAGTGTGTGAGCATGTGCACATGAGACTTAAGGGCTAATGTAAGTTCCTAAGTATGAGGCTTATAAATTAGCAATAGTACCAATGGGAGACTTCACATTAAATACGAAACGTGAAAAGTTATGTGGCTAACCAGTTAAAAATTATGTGCAGGTTTTACAGTCTATTTTCTAATTAGTGTAATTAAAACTAAATTTTATACTTGAGCAAGGTGGTAGATTGTGCCAATTGCTTTTTCATCATCTTCATTGAATTTTTAAATGATATATTCATAATGTATTTGTATTCGGTAAAGCAAGAAGTTGTGAGCATTTGGTAGTGTGAAATATAGCACACTCGAAATTTTTGTAAAGCACCATTCTGAAAAGAATAAAAGTTATCTCATTAAGTGCCGGAATATAATCTTCCATAGTCATATATTACCTAGTCCAGATGTTTGCCTGCTATAAGATTTGGCAAGGTTTCATAGCTTACAATCTTATAAAGCATGAGAAAGTATTTTTGGGAGAGCCTATTCTTCAAAACAATAACAACAACAACAACAATAATAACCATATAACTTATATGTTACTTTGTTGCCCCAGCCAATCATGTTAGTTGATTCTTTTTCTTTTTCAAGTTACAGAAACTAACACCAATTTGTTGTATTAAAAAAACCAGTATTACTAAGGCATGAAATTCAGATACAGGAATGTAGGCAGGATAAGATATAGAAATAAGAAATCCGTTATGATTTCCTCCAACACTTCCTGTGCTTTTCTTTAAGCAAGAATACATTTACCCTTCTCTAGCCTGTGTCTCTGATTCCTTCTGTGAGAAAGAATATCTTCAATAGAGCACCTAAGTTTTTTCTGTCTTCAAGAATCTAGACTGTAATAATATCTCATAGCCTCTACTTAAAATTTCTATCTCATGAATTTCTTGGATCAGGGTGAGCACATAAATTGCATCCAGGATTTGGGTGTAAAGATGTACAACACAGCTAAGTATCCTCATTCAAGGGTGTAAGGGAAACAGGTAAGAAAGAATGGACCATTGAGTGTTGCAATCAGGGAAGACTCTTATAAATATCTCTTCCATTACATCTGAGAAAAAAATAATAAAACCTCCATTATAGATCAACCACCATGCTCTCATTTCCCTGTCCAAGTGGTGATTCTTGGTTTATTTCCTACCTTGATGCTTTCCTTTTAAGGTATGTGCTATGGTGCTAGCCTTTGGATTTGACGGCTTTTGTTCTGGTGTTTCTATTCTGTTCAGATCATGAGCAATAGTAGTCTCCTGACCTTAGGTGGGGAAAAGGTACCTAATCCGTTTAGAATCTTGTCTTCTCTGAATTGACTCAAGCAATCATCCTCTTTAATATTTGTTGAACTTGGTGATTTGGTTACATTTTCTTTTGCATCACATTCTCTTTTTTATGTCTACCTTTTCATTGGGGAATTTTTTTTCCTCACAGTTTGAAAGGTCAGATATTAACTATATGTCTTCCTAGCTGCGTGGTCATGGGAAAGTGGTTAACGCTTTTTAGATTCAGTTACTGTGTCTGTCAAATGGGCATGGCAGTATCTATGCCGTATAGAGTGAGGATGAAATGAAGTTATCTGTGAAAAATACTCAACTTGATGCCTGGTACAACTTAAGCATCCCCTCCCCTATGGATATTTGCTGCTGCTGCCACTAGTACTACTAGTATTACTATTACTAATGTTATGACAAGCATTTTCACCACCACCACTAATGCTTTTCCATTATGATTGCTCCCAACCTGACAACATTTAGGATGTTGCTTCTGAGGATTTTCTTTCTGAGGTCTTTCGTTTTTCTACAGGTTGTGGTAGAAATGAGATACTGTACTCAGCACCCCAGGATACCACTGGTCAATTCTATTTAGTTCCCTCCTCTCTCACTTAATCTTTTGCATGTAAGGGAAGATGAGCTTGGACAAACACAAGCAAAAGCTAAAGCAAGGATCTGATTTTAAGTTTCTTTCCTACAGAATATCTTTTTTGATTAAACACTAAGAAGCAGATTCCCCTTCACTTTGCAATAGGTAGAGAGGAATGGCTTTCCAATCTTAGAATGAATTTCCTCTGTGGATGCTGTCTCTGGTTGTCACTGCCTGTGTTATACTTGTCAGAAGAACAGCTGCTTTATTTTACTTCCTTTATCAGAATCAGAATCTGTGTCATCTGTAATATGAGTGGTCAGAAGCCTGGGTGCCTTAGTCCTACCTTTGTGACACTATTTAAAGTCAGACTATGGAGCAATTCAGGAGGAAATTACTTGTGTATTTCATACTTTATGAGAAGAAGTTCACCATGGCATGTCAGTAATTCCTTGGTATGATGATAAAGGCATTCTGAGCATCGAATCCTATCTTCTTCTAAAACTCCAGTGAAACCAAGATAAAAACACAAACAGTGCTTCAGAATATTTTACTGATATAACAGAAATAAAAAAAATTAGCTTACCATGGCCAGCTTCTTTTTCCTTCCAAATCAAGACTGTTTATATCACATCATTCTAAGGAATGTAAACTTCTTTTTGTAAGTAAAAATTAGACACTTTGGTTCATCATTTAGAATTTTATTCAGTATCTAAATTACTATGGTATATAAATATCAATAAGATGTTAAACTTGTTTTGTGTGTGTTTTTCAACTTCATTTCTATTTTTATTATTGTTTTTGTTGTCATTTAAGAATAATGAGAACCCTAACTTCTGGCATTTAACCATCTAAAAATGACATTTCCAATTATAAAGCTGTTTTCTTATGAGTGTCATGTATAAATTCTTTCTTTATGTTTTAAATCACAAATATAAATGTATGAGTATATATATGTATGATCTACAACATGATGTTTTGAAAATTTTACATATTGTAGAATTACTAAGTCAAGCTAAGTAATATGCATTAATTTACATATTTATCCTTTTTTGTGGTAAGAACCATAAAATCTACTCTATTAGCAGGTTTCAAGGATATAATGCACTATCAGTTGTTATCATATTGTATAATGGAGTTCTTCAACTGATTCCTCCAATCTAGCTGGAATTTTGTATTTTTGACCAATGGCTCTCCAACCACCAACTGGGCCCATCCCTAATCTAGCCCCTGGTAAGAAATATTTTGATCTCTACTTCTATGAGTTTAACTTTTTTAGATTTCATATATAGTATAATTATATAGTATTTGCCTTGTTTATTTCAGTTAACATAATGTCCTCCAGAGTTATCCATGTTTTCTCAAATAATAGGATCCCATCCATTTTAATGACTGAATAATATTCCATTGTGTATACATAATGCATTTCTTTATCTCATTTATTTACTGATGTACACATAGGTTGTTATCTATGATGTCAGTTATGAATAATGCTGCAATGAACATGGGTTCATTTTTCGGGTTTGGAGAGAATTTCATCCTTTTTTTATATTGGCTGTGCTAATTTCCATTTCTATCAGTAAACAAGTGTTCCCTTTTCTTTACCTCTTCATGAATAATTGTTACTGCTTATCTTTTGGACAAAAACTATCATAACAGATTAAGGTGATAACTCATTACAGTTTCCCTGATGATGTGATGTGGAACATTTTTTAAAAATATACATTTACCTGTTGGCTCTTCTTAGATCTTCTTTGGAGAAATTCTAATCAAGTCCTCTGTTTTCTGGGGTTTTTTGTTTGTTTGTTTTTTGTATTTTTTTTCTAAACAGGCCCTCAGTATATAGCCCTGGCAGGTCTTAAATGCTCCTTCCTTCTCCTACCCTGCTTCGTGAGTTTTGAGATTATAGATGTGTGGCACAGTACTTGGCCTTTGTGCATTTTTAATTTTTAATCAAGCTATAAAGATGATAATCATACACAACAGGAAACAGATTGCCTCTTGACTAGATGGTCTTCCTAAAACTGGAAAAAATCATTATCTCACATAAAAAGTCAACTCAAAATGGATGAAACAATTAAGCATAAGAGTTGAAACTGTAAATAACGAAGAGAACATGGAAAGGGCCATGAAATTGCTAGGGGAAATATATTATTATTATTATTATTATTATTATTATTATTATTATTTGCAAAACTTGGGGGCTGAACAGAGGATCTCACACAGACTTTGCAAGTGCTCTACCACTAGGTTGCTCTCCCAGCCCATTTTAAAATTTTTTATCTTTAAACAGGATCTCCCTAAATTATGTAGGCTGCCTCTGGCTTCAAAATGACAATCCTCCTGCCTCTGCCTCTACCTCCTGAGTCACTGCGATTACAAGCGTTAAGCCACCACACCTGGTAAAATAATTTTTAATATAATCACAAAAGCATAAGGAAACAAAGGCAAAAATATACAAATGCTACTATGGTACACCTAAAAGCCTTTGTATAGCAAAGGAAATAATCAACAGAGTCAAAGGACCCCCTGTAGAATGGGGGAAAACATTTGCAAACTATACATCTCATAAGGGATTGATATGTAGAGTACTTAAGGAATTCAATAACAAGAAAATAAATTGAAAATTAACATTCAGTGAAATACCACAATCAAACATTTCTTTTAAAAAATGTTGCCTACAAAGAAAGATGTAGCCCTCTGGAAAAAGGAAAACCAGTTTGGTATTCCTCTTGTTGAAAATGAAGGGCAGTCCAAATAGTTCAGCATTTATAACCTGAATTAGTTGCTTCCTTCTGTCTTTGCTTAATTAGCATTACAAAAGAGAAACACGGCAAACATTAAGCATAATTTCTAACCTCAGAAGAAAATGCTACCTTAAGTTCCTCAGTGAACACAAGTTAAATTACTGTTTTAGCTCAGGGGAGGATATATTTAGGCTTGTTTGTAAAGTGTAAATTAGAATAAGTGCTATGGTGTCATAAGTTAGCTCGATTACCTGGAGCAACTCCTCTCCTGAATAATTAAGAGATCTGATTGAAACATATGCATAGGTCCATGTATGCAGCTGTACAAGTGTAAGCACATTTGTATACATATACACATCTAATAAAGCTTCAGCTTCTAGACATAAAGCCCTCTAGTGAATTTGATCTCTCTATCTTTTCTGGTTGTGATTTTAAAAATTAATAATAATAATAATAGTAAACTTCTCTAACCTTGTGAGCCTTGCGAAGGTAATTAGTGCTAATTACAGTTATTTTTAAATAGGCCTATTCCTAGTAATCACCGTTGTTTCCACAGCTGCTCATTTTCATGGTGAAGGGGAAGGGATTTATGGTGCTTTGAAAAGAAAAGGGTGGTTTCATTCTGTTTCTAACATCTAAGGAGCACAGAGGTGTTATTGAGGAATGGATCTACCACTGCTGAGTACCAGGAGAGCTGTCCTACAGAACACACCTGGGTGCCTCATTCTCTTATTTTCAAATTGGCTTTTCAAGTGACTTCCTTATAATCACAAATTACAAAGCATCTGGCTAACACAATACCTTAATAATAATTATTGAAAAGGCACTATTTTGGAAAGTATGCTCAGGGAGATCAGGTCCTCTCCTGATTAGATTGTGACTTTATCAAAATGGGCAAAGCACTCTGATACATCTAAAATCCATCAGGTTTAAAGCTGTGGCAAAAGATCTCTTTGGAGTACTGAAAAGTAAAGATGTCACGTTGAAGACTAAGGTGCGTCTGAATCATGCCATGGTATTTTAAGTCACATCATATGGTTGTGAAAGCTGGACATTGAACAAGGGAGACAGGAAAAGAATTGATGCTTTTGAATTATGGTGCTAGAGAGGAATATTGAATATACCATGGGCTGCCAAAAGAACAAACAGGTCTGTCATAGAAGTGCAATCAGAGTGCTCCTTGGAAGCAAGAATGGCCAGACTGTGTCTTACATATTTCGTACATGTAGTCAGGAGAGACCAATCCCTGGAGAAAGACATCATGTTTGGGAGAGTGGCAGGTCAACCAAAAAAAGGAAAACCCTCCACCAGATGGATTGACACAGTGTCTGCAACAATGGGCTTAAACATAAATAAGATAGTGTGCCTGCCACAGAATCGGGAAGTGTTGCGATCTGCTGTACATCGGGTCGCTGTGAGTTGGAATCGACTGGATGGCACCTAAGAACAACAACAACAAATCCCCTTGCCTGCAGCCATCCCACTATAGTGTCTGATCCTGTGAGATCTCAGAAGCTAAGCAGGATTAGGCCTGGTTAGTGCTTGGATGGGACACCACCTGGGAACATCAAGTACTATAAGCTTGGGAGAAGGACTGGGCAGCCCGCTCTGTAAACAATCAGCCATTGAACATCCTATGAATAGCAGACAAGCACTGACAATAGTGTTTCATCTGCTGTACATAGGGTCGCTATGAGTTGGATACCAACTTAAAGGCACCTACCAACAATAACAAATCCCCTTATTCTGAGAACAGAGCTCCGATTTTCTTTAAGCAGCAACTGCTTGTCTTCCTTTAATCCTTGTATTTTCTCTGAAACTGTGGTTCAAGTCTGGACAGTCTGATCCTTCCACTCTCCTGGCCATACTGTGTTAGCTCATAGGTGGGCATGTCAAACTATTGATAACAAAGGAAACCAATTGTTCATTTTATGGGGAAAGCTAAGTTCTTTTGCTGAGGTTGTTCACCTGTGATGATACTGTGTACATCAGGAGACCTCATAACTTCAGTGTTGAGATTATACAAATAATGAGATGATTGAGGGATATTAACTCCTATCAGCTAATTGGAGCCTCTGGATTCAGCTAGGTTAAATTCATTTGTATCTGGGTGTTTTTACTACAGATGCAATGCTATTTCTTTCTCTCTATCTCTCTCCTTAAATTCAGGAGTTCATACTTTCTCCTCTTTTCACAAATGCGAGGACCTCAACTCAGAAATGTTACTTAGTAGATCCCTTCATGACCACTGCATTGTATATTTCATGACTCATCCTTGTAGGCAGAACCTACCCTGTTATGAAAGCTAGGAAGGATTTAGTACATTTGTGGCACATCTTACAGAATAGTTGGAAAGGCTTCAGGACTTGCTATAAGTTGAGTTAGCAGGGACACTTTCCAGACCACATTTCAGATTTAACTTTCTATAGAAATGCTGTCCTCATTGACTAATAACCGGGGACCTTTGCAAAAGTACAGAAGCTTCCACCAACACCACAGACAGCAAAACCAAGCTGCCTGTGCAACCACCCTTCCTATGCCCTCAAATTAATACCTCATGTCAACATGATTGATAGAACCTAAGCCACCCATTGAAATTTTAGCTGCAAGGGAAGCTTAGAATTTCAACATTTTTCTTTCTTCACTGGAAGACGTTTCTGACATGGCAAAACATGCCAAAAAAGTTCAAAAATACTCAAATAAATATCAACAATTAACAATGCCCACCCTAGCTATATTGTCTTTAATACTGCAGAGTTGGCTGAGGAGTAAGCTGGTATTTATTGTCTCACTTTTATTATAAGCATCAGTACCATCCAGCTGATTAAATCCATGAAAGGTTTGCATAGCAGGGGCCTCAAGCTGACTTACAGGCCAGCCTAGGCTGGATAAGCAATTAAAGAGGTTCTCCAGGCCAGAGAGGCAAAGGCCAGCTTTGCCTTCCAGAAGCACATACTCAGTAATTTCATTTCTGACACTGTGGTACACAGATGAACTTTTCCTTTTAGGAAAATTAAATGCAGAGTAGCAGGTGCTCCCATCCATCCAGTAGGACAGCTGAATATAACCAGTTCTGATAATCAGAGAAATATATATAAAGCACAGTGGATTATATTTTCATATGTATATTATAGTTTTCAATGTGCAAGTGTGCACAATGGTCAAGCTAGATTTTTCTAACTTCTCAAACAACTATAGCAAAATTGAACTTAGGTATACTGACACACACACACACATATATACACACACATATATATATATGCACATATATGTGAATGACATATATAATATAATCTATGTATATATTTTTTTATTTAAATGTTTGATAATACCAGCACAAAGCTTCTTATTCTCACATTCAGCAATTCTTCAAATGTATTTTGATATGCTGTGTGCATTTTGAAAAGTGATTTTTTCTTTTGAAGGCCTCCGTATTCTTATCCTTAGTGATGATGATGATGATAGTGATGTTAATGATGATAAGGACGTAATGAAACAATTTTTTTTCAGAAAACAAATATCAGCCAATCATGGTGGTACACACCTGGAATTCCTGTACTAGGAAGGCTGAGGCAAAAAAAAAAAAATGTAAAGAAAATAAAAGAGAAAACAATGTCATGTCTTGTACACTGACTTTGTGCCAGGCACTTAATCATAGCTACACCATATGAAAGCTAGATCTTGTCTACAGCTATTTTTCTATCCCTCAATATAATAAAAATTCTAATAGCAATACTAATCAGGCTGATATACCTATTCTTACTTTGGGGTACAGATTGATGAGAGTGATTTAGAACTGACATTCAGCTACTATTACCCACTCAGGGGGGATCTTGAACTGGGTTGAACCATCTCTACAATTTCAGCAATAACCTAACTAAACATACAGAGCGTCCCTTGCTTTTCCCCCAAACTAGAGTCATATTTTATAGTTTGTTAGTAAACCAGGACCCTCCTGATTCTCTAGATAACTGTCACTCTTGATGGTAAACAGCGCTTGCTTCCAAAATCCCAAGGCAGGGCAGCTGATACTCTCTGCTTGATATATAAGAAAGATACTAGCTCCTTCAGTCATTGGTCACTGTTGTGAAAAACAAGTTTCAAATAGTTTGGGGAATAATCTGAATCTTTTATGGAATTTTAGTTAGCCCCAATTATTGACCATATGTTTCTGAGATTTTCCTAGTTGTTCTTTCACAGATATAACATGCCCTTTACTCTCTCTCTGGAAATTTGCTTTTTAAAATCTTTCTCCCTTATCTCTTTACTCTCTAGCTGCTCACTCTCAGCCTCAACCTCCAACCTAGGCAATGAGAGTAGAAAATGGGTACCTAATTTAGGGGTTAATAAATTCCTCAAAGTGGGCTGGAATGAAGCCAGGCATGGTGGTGCACGCCTATAATCCCAGAGGCTCGGGAGGTGGAGGCAGGAGGATATAAATTCCAGACCAGAGGCAGTCTGCGTAATTTAGCAAGACCCTGTCTCAAAAAGCAAAAAAATGGGCTGAGGGTGCAGCTCAGTGATCCAGCACTTGCAGAGCAGGCAAGCGCGAGCTCCTGGGATCAACTCTCAATACTGAAAAAAAAAAAAAGTGGGCTGGAATTTAACTCAGTAGAGTGCTGCTGGGTTTGATCCCCAGCATGACAACAAGGGGAGAAGTTTGTGGCAATCTCCTCCTGAAACTGTCCTGAAACAGCCATTAAAACCATATGAGGGTCATGACGAGTTGGACATGACTCAATGGCACCTATCAACAAGAAGTTCCTCAAATTCTTATTAAATTCTACTCATTTGTTTTGCTTTGTTTTCTATTTAAAGTTGTTTTTTACCTTCTCGTAAAAGTGCCAGGCAGCCTAATGTTAGTAAACTAAGTTTTAGGAAACCAAAATAGCTAAGTAGATGTGCTTCTTCCTTCTCTTTTTTCATTCTTGCATTTAGTTAATGGAAAAGGAAAGGAGAAAATGACAAATATTTATTTTCCCTTCCCTTACATAATGTCTCAAAACTATTTTCTTGACATATACAGATGAAGAGTTTAAGGCTTAAAGGTTGATTAGGATCACAGCATCAGCAAACAACAAAACCTAGAGTATTACTCCAATGTGATTCCAAAATGTGTATTTTCACTCACATGATTAAGTCTTCCCTTTTAACTACTTCTAGAAAATAGAATTAATTGAATTTGGTGAATATAATGTTCTAGATATCAAAATCCAGTATCTCATCCAAAAATTAAAGTAGTGACACATGGCTTATGAACAGGTTAGCTATAAATACATTACATAGCTGTATTCCTGTCTGTAAATACATAATATCATAATGACTTTAGAATATTTGCAAATATTAATCATTTCTCTTGTATTAAGAGGAAAGAAAGGAAGCCAGTGCTGATACTTACATACCAATGATATATTTTAAGCGTTTTTTGCATTGCTCTTTTTGGTCATTGCTTCGTTTAAGATCTGAACCAAGCCCCACTTTCCTTAATTCCATGACTTCTGAAATATATCTAAGTCAGTGATCATTTAGCACATAAAACTTTAAAGTAATGTTTCTCCTTTTAAGATTCTGGTCCCTACAATTAAGCTATGATAAATAAGAGTGCTGGTACCAGACATCATTTTCTATGGAGCTCTAATGTCATTCACCCTGACAATTCACAATAAATGAGTGACATTGTTAACCTGATAACAAAGTTTAAGTAACATTGTCTGTGAATAAAATTCTACCATGTTACTACCCCATTACATCAGACCTTTCATGGCCACCTTCAATATTTGTAAAATAGAAAAGAAGAGTTTAATCTTATCAATTATTTTTAGTTATTTTGGTTAAAATCTATAGAAATGACTATAAAAATGTGTGCCAATTTAAAAGATAGGGAAGCTAAAAACGAATAAACATTTAATACTATTGAGCTTACTAAATGGCTGAGGCTGGGGTTTAGCTTAGTTGGTAGAGTGCTGCTCTGCACAGTATAAGGCCCTGGGTTCAATCTGCAGCACCACAAAAATGAGAGAAGGAACTGGCAGCCCACTCTCGAAATAATCCCCCCCACAAAACAATCAGCCATTGACAATCCTATGAATATCACAGAAGCACTGACATAGTGACAGGCATGGCACAATGTTGGGAGTGTTTTGTTATGTTGGGCGTAGGGTCACTGACTTGGACTCGACTTGATGGCACCTAACAATAACAACAATAACTAACCAGTGCCTTCTAAGAATGACTTGTCTTAAGTCTCATAGTTACCAGGTGTATTTCATATTTTAATTATCCATATATAAGGATAAAAAGCTAAAGACAAAAACAGGATTCACCCAAGACTAGGTGAGTCTTGGTGAGACTTGGGAGACCAGTTCCCTCCTTCCATTTAAAATAAAGCATACTTTTTCTTATGTATAATATAATAATCTTCCTGATAACAAGTACATAAATGGCAAATCCATTCAACAACTAACTTATGCTATTTCAGGAAATTTTGGACATGTTGGTGACATATAATGAATACAAATTAGACAACATCTCTCATTTCTTGGAGTTAATTGTGTAGTGCTATATATAGAAAATAAACAAGATTCACTAAAGGAACTTGAACCACTTTACAAAAGAAAAAGCCTTTGCAACTAACAAAAAGAAAGTTATTCTACTTCTACTTCATCTTTCTCTCTCTCTCTCTCTCTCTTTCTCTCTCTCTCTCAAATACACACACACACAATTCTTGAAAAAGAAAAGGTAAAAATGATATGAAATTACAATGACTTTGTGAAAGCTGTGATTCCTATTTAATAGGTTGTTGTTGTTGTTGTTAGGTGCCGTCAAGTCGGTGTCCGACTCATAGCGACCCTCTGTTCAACAGGGGAAACACTATTGTCAGTGCTTTTCTGCTGTTCATAGGGTTTTCAATGGCAGATTGATTTTTTTTGGGAGGGGGTTGCCAGGTCCTTCTCCCAAGCCTACAGCTTCTGGTGTTCCCAGGTGGTCTCCCATCCAGGTACTAACCAGGCCCGACCCTGCTTAGCTTCCGAGATCTGACGGGATCAGATGCCACAGGGCTACCTCTGCAGGCATTTAATAGGTAGGAGCCCATAATTCCTGGAGATTTCAGAATCTTATCTCAAGCATTTATGCTAATATCTCTCATTATTTTCCTTTCTCTAAAAGCACACGCAATTTCATAGTACTAATCAGGTCTCTGTGACTTGGACATGACTCGATGGCACCTAATGACAGCAACAATCATTACTACCTAAGACTTTCTACTTGGGTTTGAATTTATCTGCCCAAAGTTGAGTACAGTGACAAGCCATATGGTTTCAGAAATACACACACTGCCACCCTTGATAATTTTGACAGATTCTCTTTCATCAAAGAATAATGTGATTTATTCAATGTTCATAGGCCCAAGTTTCAAACTGTTATTTTACCTGGATCAGAGTCATGTCCAAGTGAAATAGGAACCTATTGGATAGTTCAGCCATTTTGAAAGGAAGCATGTTACTGGTATCGCTGCTTCTTTTCCCGTTGTGTCTTCTTTCTATTACACATGCCACTGTTTCACCCTCTAGCTCACCCATCATGTTCCTATTCAGGAAGCAAACTGCACCAGTTACTTCCCTTGGAAGTGAAACCAGATGTTCTAGTTGCTCCTGGGCAAGAATGAATTAGCATTTTAAGTACTAGGTAGTGGAAATGTTCAAATATCATCTGTAGCCTGTGATTTGTAGCAACGCTGTTTAATGGATGTTATAAACTTATGATGAACAGCAAAACTACAAGGCAGATGAAAGATCTAGGCTGACAAAAGTTGGCAAGCTAAGAGGAATTTTGTCAGCCTGAGGACACTTCTGAAGTGAACAGTTTGGTGGTGTGGCTTTTCCAACTCTTGCATATTGTATTGGTTGTAAGACTCAGAATGAAGCATTTGAGATTGCCTCTCTGAGTTCACTGGAATGTAGCAATATCCATTAGAGTGGTGAATCATTCATCTAGTCAAGAAAATGTTTTGACTTTTTGGTGACTCGAGTGTCCAAATATTTGATGAAACTACCTTAATACCCAACTGATATCTTTTTGCGGGAACTATCTGTTAAAGTGAAGATCCAAAGTATTCTACAGAAATGTAAAGAAATTTAGAGGAAATTCAATTCATTATTGTTATGTTTCATAGACACAATGGGCTGGGATTTAGCTCAGTTGGTAGAGCGCTGCGCTGCAGTCTCTGAGGTCTCGAGTTCAATTCCCAGCACCACAAAAATGGGAGAAGGATGTGGCAATCCACTCCCAAGGCAATCCCGAAACTGTCAGCCATTGAAAACCCTATGAGGGTCGCCATGAGTCGAATACCGACTTGAGGGCACCTAACAACAACAACTATGGTTAGATTGTAAGAACAGTAATGTCGATTATGTGAAATGCTTGGTTGTATTACAAAATCATGTTATATACAGATATGTGTGTGTGTGTGTGTGTGTGTGTGTGTGTGTGTGTGTGTGAACATTATAGGATGTTACATTCAAGACTCTCTGACCCATCTCCCTTTTATTCCCATAGCTAAAATATTCATAGTCTATCTTATCATCCTTCTATAGCAATACCACCTTGATATCTAATCTCGTCTGATCTCAGAAGCTAAGCTGGGTTGAGGTTGGTTAGTACTTGGATGAAAGACCACCTGGGAATACCAGGTGCTACAGACTTGGGAGAAGGATCTGGCATCCCATTCCTGAAATAGCCATTGAAA